>NQII01001809.1:294309-350940 GCA_002778355.1 Clitarchus hookeri
CGACGAGTTTTGCTTACATTAAAAGAACTGCCACGCCATTTTGCCATTTTGTATACTTACCTATTCTGCGTCCAGGCCTTAAGCTTGGTTCACAATTGAAAGCATGACAGTGGCCACATAACACAGGTCGTGTGCACAGGAGTTGACCGCCATGTTTTCCAACCTGTTGATTCACAACTGCGCATAATAGGTCGTTATGCACGAGAGCTGCGGACACAGTACAAAGGAAACGGTTACATTTCATTTCTTGTGCGGGCATATGGAGAAACAGCCAACCAGGGCAGAGTATAGCATTTTGAACGGTTGTTTATTTAAAATGGTGGTACAGTCATACTACAGAAACGAAGAAATATCGTAAGATATACATTTATAGAAAATAAAAGGTTACAGTTTAAGAGCAAACAATTAAAAAGGATATTCACATTTTTACGCTCGCATAAACCAAAAATTCAAAGAAAAGCCAGTGTATTCCCTCCCCGATATACAGGCCCAATTCCTGGTATCATGGTGTGGCATGCAGGAGGCTAAAATTCCCGTTCATCATTGGCGTTTGTGGAGGATCTGTTAAACATTGCCCGCTACATCCAGCACATTGTTCGACCTGCTCTGCTGCCATTCCCTCAACATCTTCGTGTTGAGGGAACTCGACGTGAGCTTCATGGTGCTCGCCAACTGCTCTGGCCAGCACGATCCCCAGACCTCTCCCCTTTTGAACATATTTGGAACAAGGTGTGATGACGTCTGAACCAGTCTGTACAGCCATTTACTACCGTTGCACAGTTGTTATAACAGGTGCAAGAGGCTTGGGGCAATATACCCAACGATGGTATTTGTTACATGTATGATAGTCTACGTGTGAGAATACACGCATGTTTTGATGCCCTAGTGCTGTAGACGGCACATCGATGTGGTGCTTAAGCACATTCAGTGCTTGGCTTCTAGTGCTTCAATTGGCCTGTATTACTGATCATGTAATTTAATCAAACCATATTACCTTTTGGTTTAATCGTGAATAAAGTGACACACAGTCAAAGTGTTTCAATTTTTTTCCCGTCGGGGTGTTAAAATAATTAAACCCACTCGGAAAAAATATTTCAACAAATCCGTTATACAATCGAACAACGGAAGGAACTTTAGTGTCATTTGGGTGTATTTATCAAAAACATGTACACGTATTTAGATTTTAAAATCATATGCTACTTTGATTACATTTAGATCTAATTGCAAGCCTCCTAGATGAACATGGTTCGCTTCTTATATGTGGAAATTATGTTAAACTGGAATACCAATATTAGTGACGTTATTGAAACGCATATGGAATATGGAACAAGCGTGTCGTTCCAAGTATCTGAAATAACCAGGAGAGCTTAATTATTGATTCAGAATGTGTGTGCCTGAAATATCAAACAATGTTGGCAAAATTTAACGAATTAAGCTGCTCTTGCAAGTTTTACTTTGTTTCTCAACAGTGCAAACAAAATAAATTTCAAACTATCCACTTTAGTAATGTCTGAGATCAGCCAGCGAGTCTTGAAATCTTAATTTAACCAGAACTTTCCTTTGCCGAAATTCAAAAATACGACATCTGTTACGTATTAAATTGTACGTGATGACAGGCTTTGCGTGTGGTAGGCGATAGATGTTGTGCTGTTACGTCGCCCTACGAAACTAAAAGGGTTTATTGTTTTGAGGAAGGCTAGTAGCTTGCGCAGGATTGTTAATCATTGCGAAGTCTCTGCGACAACACATAAGTTCCCCCGTTCCTTTCGCCCTGGCAACGCTTCATAAATTCACTCGCCGGCTCGACTGAGACGCTTGTAATCTCGCCAGCTCGGTGTGGCGTGCAAGTTCGCAGCTTGAGTTCAAGTCGGGATTGACAAGCGCTCTTTCTGCAGTGAAAAGTGGACTCGAGACGAGCCTGATGCGACATCTGCAGGCTGCCGTCGTCGAATATGTCGCATGTCGTAAGTCTACTGCTGTTTCACAGTCCCAGAAACGTTTCAATTAATGTTCCTCATTACTAGAGGCACGAGTATTAAGGTCGTCTCAAGTACCTACAATTATTTTCTACACTTTTGGCATGTTATATACTTTCCATTGTAATATGAAATAACAGTCGAAAAAGTATCTATCACAGTGGAAGAAAACAACATTCCAAAAATGAACTAAACGAGCAACAGAAATTTTAAATTTACGTCAAGTTCCGTACAAATCTCAGAATAGAACAAAATTAATTTTATTGCATACGACTAGAATAATAATTATAATAGTTGCGATTAAAAATACACCCGCTGATTAACTTCTCAAAACATTAAAAGAAGCAAGTTATGGTCAAATATTACACCGTTTTATCATTCTTTTATATCCAACATTAATCGAACTTTTCTGATAATTAGGGTAGTGTGTGTACTCCACGTTTTAATGAGTCTTGCATATTGTGCAGTTAGGTGCCGTGCTTCATTAGAAGCCACTCTGCCTCTATGTTAAGCGAATTCCTGAGTGGCAGAGTACACACGCATAGTTCTTTGTACATGCCTTTGAAAAAGTGAGCTATTAAATCTTCCATTCTCGTATAAATATGCCGTTTTTAGGTGTTTCGATAAACAATTTTTTTGTTCAGAATTGTACTAATTTCACCATAACACCCTGTCATATATCGGGACCAAAAGTAATGTCTTTCTATTTAATTTTAATGACATTAGAGTTTTATGAGACTACAGGATATAGTATCAACAACGAATGATGTCCCGCATACTTGAGAAACTGAACTTATTTGACGCAGTTTCCTACAGTTTCCTACGTCATTAGGGGACTCTCCTACCCAGCGTTTGAACTGCGTTGCAGTGTGGTTAATAGTTTCTTGGGGAAGCGTGTATNTGTTTCATAGTTTCTTGGGGAAACGTGTGTTTCAAACATGCGTCCAACGTTTTGATATACGAAAAGAACACACTCTTCAGACGAGGCCTTTCGAGTGCATTTGAAGACGCGACGCCGCACATTTCAAACACCATTTAAGAGCACTTCGAGATAGATAGAACAAAAAAAGGCTCTTCCAAAGCGCTATATCACCAGATATACGCGTAATCTGCATACAAAATAATCAAGGTCACTGCATTGAACCTTGCTACGGACTTTCCACCAGTAAAAATGACAGGCACGACGAGAACACAGCACGCGAGATCAGGGTCTTGCGCTTAGTGTCGATGGCGCATTTGATGCAGGTGTCAGTGTCGCCCTTATCGCTCCCGTGCTTCATGTCCTCAAATGCGGAACGTAGGAATCGTGCTGGTAGGCGGGTTTTCTCGGGGATTTTCTCGGGGATATCCAGTTTATACTGCCTTTGCATTCCGGCGCTGCACCATAGTCATCTCGCCTCACCCCCATCGGCTGCTAAGGCTCGGCTCCACCTCTTTTGTAGAAATTCTTCGTTTTCGTGTCAAAATTTTACGAGTTGTTTNAACATGCGTCCAACGTTTTGATATACGAAAAGAACACACTCTTCAGACGAGGCCTTTCGAGTGCATTTGAAGACGCGACGCCGCACATTTCAAACACCATTTAAGAGCACTTCGAGATAGATAGAACAAAAAAAGGCTCTTCCAAAGCGCTATATCACCAGATATACGCGTAATCTGCATACAAAATAATCAAGGTCACTGCATTGAACCTTGCTACGGACTTTCCACCAGTAAAAATGACAGGCACGACGAGAACACAGCACGCGAGATCAGGGTCTTGCGCTTAGTGTCGATGGCGCATTTGATGCAGGTGTCAGTGTCGCCCTTATCGCTCCCGTGCTTCATGTCCTCAAATGCGGAACGTAGGAATCGTGCTGGTAGGCGGGTTTTCTCGGGGATTTTCTCGGGGATATCCAGTTTATACTGCCTTTGCATTCCGGCGCTGCACCATAGTCATCTCGCCTCACCCCCATCGGCTGCTAAGGCTCGGCTCCACCTCTTTTGTAGAAATTCTTCGTTTTCGTGTCAAAATTTTACGAGTTGTTTAATATGTTTGTGCTTAATTTTCATCGTTTGTTATTTGCTAGTTATAAAATGTCAGGAAAATATTGATATTTTATCAATAAGTTTCTGCCTTTTTGCAAGCAGGAACTAACACAGTGAAAATTAGGTATTTAACAATCAATAAATTGTAAATTTTCTATAATCAAATATTTCCAATAATACCTCTGAAATTATGCCACGAAAACGAAGAATTTCGGCAAAATGGGTGAAGCTGAGCCTTAAGACCACTCCCAAATATCTCCACTCCATTCAAAGTGCACAAAAATGTTTTATATCTGAAAGCGATATAGTAAAAGGTGGCCCAGACACGTCTAAGCTATTCACGGTTATTTGAGTACTTTTGAAATCAACTTTTGAAAGATTTAACTGCCCTACAATCATTAATTTTAAAGCAGCACATTGACACGGAAGAGCCCAGTAAAGTTGGTAACGACAGAAAGAAAGTAGTTTCATGTATTAAGGCTGTATTAAAAGTGTTAGGTAAACATGGGTAAAAACAGAAATAACTTATTTTCCTTTTTTTTAATGCATATAACTAGATGAATAAACACATTTGTAAAATATTAACTTCCTTAATAATTTCACAGTTTCACTTGACCGACGCACGCAAGAATAAAGTAACCAGGTCCATGAGAATGTTAATTTTACATATTGTGGAAGAATACACCATGTGCATACAAGAAGTTCTTAAGCAGAGATTTCAAAACTGCTCAGTTTACCGAGAACAGGGGCCGCGGTGGTTTAGTGGCTAGACTACTCGCCTTCTACCTAGACGAACCTGGTTCGATTCCCGGTGGGGTCGCTCCCGGATTTTCGCACGTGGGAATCGTGCCGGACGATGTCGCCGGTCGGTGGGTTTTTCTTGGGGGATCGGCCATTTCTCCCGCTCTTTCATTCCGGCGCTGCTCCATGCTCACTTCGCTTCACCTCCATCGGCTCTCAAGACACTTTACNTTTCTCCCGCTCTTTCATTCCGGCGCTGCTCCATGCTCACTTCGCTTCACCTCCATCGGCTCTCAAGACACTTTACCGTGAACAGTATTAAACATGTAAAACCCTATACTTTCGCTCTGCCCGTCTCACACCAAGCAGCGTCCTGCAATTGTTTTTGCTGTTGTATTTCTTAAGTTGTATTTGCTGATGATTACTGGAGTGATGATGTGTTTCTGTTTCAGGACAAACCGTGGGTGTTTGCGCACTTACTGCAGCTACAGCGGCGGTTAGGAAAAGAGAGCTTCCCCTTGATTGAGCAGACTTTCTACCCCAACTTCAAAGAAATGGTGAGTGCAGACTGTNGTTAGGAAAAGAGAGCTTCCCCTTGATTGAGCAGACTTTCTACCCCAACTTCAAAGAAATGGTGAGTGCAGACTGCTTGTTTCTTACCTCGCTGTTATTCAACGTGTTGGTCTTCTCACGTGAGGCGACGTTTGCGGAATGTGCGCGGGGAAGTATGTACTGTCCGTTACAGGCGATGTCTTACACATAAGAAATCGTGGGTTTTTTCTTCAGTGTTTCACAATAAATAAAAAATAACTTATATTTTGACTGAGCGCAAATGGTGTGTGTAATGCGTTGAGAAAATCAGTACATCGTGNGTTAGGAAAAGAGAGCTTCCCCTTGATTGAGCAGACTTTCTACCCCAACTTCAAAGAAATGGTGAGTGCAGACTGTTTGTTTCTTACCGCGCTGTTATTCAACGTGTTGGTATTCTCACGTGAGGCGACGTTTGCGGAATGTGCGCGGGCAAGTATGTACTGTCCGTTACAGGCGATGTCTTACACATAAGAAATCGTGGGTTTTTTCTTCAGTGTTTCACGATAAATAAAAAATAACTTATATTTTGACTGAGCGCAAATGGTGTGTGTAATGCGTTGAGAAAATCAGTACATCGTGAATAACTTATTATGAAAGAAAGGTTTATATGATTTTACAAAATACTCGTTTGTCCANGAATTACTTATTATGAAAGAAAGGTTTATATGATTTTACAAAATACTCGTTTGTCCATAAATCAATTAATGGTTTGTACTTTACCAAACAAATTAACGAAGTTTATTCAACCAACCTATTTGTTTAATAAAGGTTTTTTATATGGACCAAACGAATTCTCTTGTTTTGAAAGCTGTTCCAACAAAAAAAAATATAAAAAATTAAGAGCTATTACTTTATACAAGAGTATTTTGCTTGTTCAGAATTTTTTTTTTTCCTCTCTCAGTGGAGTACCCTATTAAAGAGCTGAAATACTTAATGCATCAGGCTGCGAGGAAGTTATTTGTGGCAGTTGGGTAGGACTGCATACTTCATCAGCACGTTACACGAAACGTAAAATGAAGATACACATAATGTGCATGCAACGTTATGCGTTTTTTATTTGTTAATAACTCTCGCGTGGCTTGAAGAAGGCCAATTCGGCTCTTATACAGCCAGACCTCAGCAATGCTAACCTATGATTATTGGGCAGAGTTAACGCAGAATGCAAAGACGAACCACAGATACCTTGTACGCTGCTTCCTGGACAGATAAGATTTTTTTTTATTTATTTCATCCTGTACGACACGTAGGCCTAACAGTACAAGAATTACTACGCTGGACAAGTAGTACGNTTTTTTTTATTTATTTCATCCTGTACGACACGTAGGCCTAACAGTACAAGAATTACTACGCTGGACAAGTAGTACGAAAGGTGCATTCGAATTTAGAAGCAAATATAAGTACGTCATCAGTCTGACCATCATTTACGTGGACCTAACGTTATACGTCTCATAAAAGTGCATATAAATGATGTGGCGTATTGAGTCGGTGCACGAAGTGAACAGTACGCGGAGGACATATTTCTTGGCGTGAACCAGAAAGCAACCCAAGTACCAGCGACGAAAACAAGAGACAAGAGACGTGGCGGCGAGACACCAGTAGCTGCATTTGTCTAGGAATCGTTGATGTGGTGATTTCAGTTGGCTGCACCGTCGGACACAGGTAAGTACAGTTCACTTGGCAATCCTGGAAAATATATTCAATTACCTATTTTCTCGGATATACGCAATCTCAGGGTTTTGTCGTGTGCTGCAGGAAACCTGTTGCGTAAAAATACAAACACTTAAATAATAAATATAAATAAAAAACTTAAGTTTTTGTGAACAACTATGTAAATAACTCGCAGAGAACTCCCCAGAGTTCGTTTTTGTCTTAAGACTTATCATGGGCGTCTTAAGATGTAAAATAAATGCTTGCAATAGTGTATGCTCGTTATAATACTTAGTTATGTATTTTATCACCTCTGAAAGACTGGGAGGTCCTCAAAGTGCTCACTTTACCGTCAATAGACATTATGTGCCAATTATGAATGAAAGTGCGCCGCGCTTAAAAAAGTACAGCACGTAAACATCTTTTTTTGAATTATTATAGTTTAGAAATAACTTTGATAGAAATAACATTCTTAAAACCACTTCTAGTATCACATACTTCTCGCTTTACGTCTGACTGCATTCTGTATCTTAAATGGTTTTGTACAAATCTTTATTAGTAACTTAGCTGTGGAGTGAGGAATCAGTAAAAGAAACATGAAAATCAGGTTAATGAATGACATTCAGTACAACTTTATTATTCAGTTATATTCATTCAACGATCTAAGTTCTTACAATAAATGCATTACAATAAAAACTTAAGTTTTTATTGTGAATTTATTTTTCTGAATATCACCATAAAACTACAACACAGACATGAAATTTTCGAAAAGTAAAATGAGGTCAGAAACGGTTTTCAAAACTTCAGATTCCCACCCTAAATAAAAATGATTTCAAATTAGAAGTCCTTGCACGGAAGTAAACACATAACCCAGCTATTTTAACTCTTAAATACTACATATAAATTCAGATTAGAAGTCTTAGATGGAAACTATTTTTGTTGACAAATAACTGCCGTGGTAATTTTTACACAGAACAGGAAGTACATAGGTCCAAAAAATATTTCTATACACCACTCATAATGGCGAAAATTCCATGTCAGTCTTAAACACAAGTAAAATAGGTACCATTATGTTTTTTTTTTACAATAAATAAGTTATTTGTACACATTGGCGGCTGTGGCGCGCAAAAAATTGGGGGACACACTTTTATTGATGAGTAATCATCAAGAGTTCATGTACATTTTACACATCACGCAAATCTTTCCAGCACATACTTCTGAGACACATTCATTAACATGTCATTTTTTACTCATTGCATTTGAAATGAACAAAATCATATCTAGCATAATTTCTTTTTGATCATAACAGTTTTCAGTATTTGCTTTGACCAATGTAGAAATAAAAATGCATTACATCATTTAAAAACAGCGAATCTGCTGGGAAATACTAAAAGTAGCATGAAAACATGGTTTCGCGTATCACNGCATTACATCATTTAAAAACAGCGAATCTGCTGGGAAATACTAAAAGTAGCATGAAAACATGGTTTCGCGTATCAAAAGTAAGCAAATATTATTCGCATTGTTGCTGCGATTTGCATGTTTAAGTAACAAAATGATTTAATATTGGTAAAGTGTAATGAACCAAAAGGTAGGGGNGCATGTTTAAGTAACAAAATGATTTAATATTGGTAAAGTGTAATGAACCAAAAGGTAGGGGCGTCTGTTTTGAGCGAGGTCATCTCACTGTTAGTTGTATATCTATCACGCGTATTCAGTATCTTCCCGGGAGTAATGGACGTTCGGTACCGAAGTAAGTTAATTACGATTGGCTCAGCCAGGTAAGACACTGTCTTTTCACAAAGGCACGCGGCCAACAGGTAAAATAAAAGTGGCACGTGTGTACGTGTATAGGACATTGAAGTCCAGCCTTCACGTGAATCTTTTCTCGAAAAAACAGGCGACCCTAATCCAGGGCATTCTGGGAGTGAAATACACTCACATACCGAAAGTCATGGGATAAAGTGTAGCCCTTCTCTAACCTGGTTAAGTACATCTTGACATTGACTCCACAAGAGGACAGAACACCCGTGGAGAGATGTACGTCCGTGCCGTCTGGATAGCTACTCGCAGCTCCCTGCTATTTGTGAGTGCAGGAACTTGGGTGCGAATGGACACCCCCCCCCCCTTCCACGGCCAATAAATGTACATATCAGGCGAACGAGGTGGCCACAGCAGTCGTTGAAACTCTCCATAATGCTCATCGAACATGGACAACTTGGGCCGATGGCACAGTGCATTATCCTGTTGGAATATCCCACCATTGTGGGGGTACATGGAGTCCATGAAGGGCTGCAGTGCAATGCCATGACCAGCGCACTCGCTCACACGATGTCAGAGTACAACTGATACAGGTCTGGGCACTTGCAAGACGTGAAGGTATGGTGGAGCCACCCTTTACGTACTTTTGGCTTTTGGCATGCCAGTGTCACTGTACTGGCAGAAAGATTACTTCGACTTTAATTTAATATTACTCAGATATACAAAACTTTTAAATCAAAATGATTTCAACAAACGCAAATTTTTATGGTGCAAAAGAAACAACGAAACCCTATTTAACTACACAATTTTACTGCCACAAAAAAATATTGTTGTTGTGATCGATGAAAAAAAAATTAGTGGTCAAATTCGGAACAGAGAGTTCGGGCAACCAGGTTCCGGCAATTATAACATTCATACGTATGCCGTTTTTCAAAAGCCAGTTGAGTATGTAAGCCGTCTATGATTAGCCTCGTGGCATAAAACCGGGACGATAATAAAAACAATTATTATAAAAATGAAACGAAATTAAAATTTTTATATTGTATCCGTTAAACGTAGTGTGGCCTTATTAAAAAAAATATTAAACTGCTTTATCGGGGTCACCTGTTATTCGCGAAAATTTAACGACTAGATGTGTTTCAAAACACATTAACTCAGGACCAATATCATGGTTGGATAATTTTAACTCGCACACTTCTCAAGTCTCTGCTAGCCAATCACGGACGTTCAGTGTCTGGGTAACTTAATTCTGATTGGCCCAGTCGAGTAGAAAATGTCTTTCCACAAAGGCACGCGGCCAATAACCAAACGATATTTGCAAGCATGTACGTAAGAATTTGAAATTTGGCTTGACCATAATTTTTTTTTTCGCGATAAACAGCTGGCCCTAACTTTTATCCTTAAAAAACACTTGCAGGACAACAACAAGACAATAAAAAAAATTATGATAAATATATTTTTTGCATGTGGAGGTTTTAAACACGTTCATCTTCTTTCACAACATTTAGGACGCCCTTGCCAACGGCCTGTAACAGCTCGCCAGTACAAGCGTAGCTTCAGAGACGTGTGTTTGCGAGGCGCCGATGAATCGCCCAGCTCGACAAGCTATAAATATTTAGCGCGGGAGATGGCCTCGATTACACGCGCCTCCCTTTCTCAACGTCAGGCGGTGGCGCAAAAACACTCGGCCTGCGAGAGAAAGAGAGAGAGAGAGACGGTGCTCGCGAGTTGGCGCCCAGGAACATTCGCGGACCACCCACCGCACCGCACCGGTTCAACCCAGGAGTTACACGCGCCCACTCGTGCTATTCACAGACATCCGGGCGAGGAGTATACCCCTGTGGCTGAACCAGCGCTCACGTCATCTGACGTACTGGGTCAGTGTCAGCTTGCGTTCTTCACGAGCCACGTGAAGCAAAACAGGATTTGCACGAGCTTCTGTTTAAAGGTCTGCCGCCTGCCCACGCGTGACAAACGGCGTGCAAAGCTTCAGTCGTGTAGGCTAGCTGACGCTATAAACACAGTTCAGTATTTTCCGAGTAACGACCATGCTGCAATTTAAATAACAATTACCGTGTAAACGTAGCCGTACCCTTAACAATTTCCATACTAAATATCGTGCCCCACGATGGACATGATAAAACATGACATTTCCTTATGTCGGTTGTCCAAGTTATTGCGTGTAAGATTTTCACTCCGTGTTTGTATGAAAATATCTCGTTAGTAAACAGTCGTGATGAATACCGAAGAATTATATAAACTGTTGCAGTTCTCAGTTTCGTAAACCACGTGCTAAAGGAAAAAAAAATTAGAACGCAGAAAAAAACAATAACTGGCGTTAAATATGTCCGTGTAGCGACCGTATATGTACGGTTGCGAAACTGGATTTGACTTGTGAAGTAGTAAGAGCGGAATTATGAGGGTATTTCACAAGAAAATTAAAAGTTCTTCAATTTTCTATGCAGTTGTACGTTAACAATCGTTATGTGTACCGTTACTCGTGATTGTTGCCAGCATCATTGTACAGATGGTATTCAGATATTACTATGGTTAACCCGTTCAGTCCAAAATTCATTTACGAAGTCAAATGATGAAATAATTAATTATTTTTATTTGCCCTGTATTTGTGTGGAGGAGTGTGCTTCTCACACAGCGGCTTTTGGTGAACTGTTCCAAGGTAGGNCCAAAATTCATTTACGAAGTCAAATGATGAAATAATTAATTATTTTTATCTGCCCTGTATTTGTGTGGAGGAGTGTAATTCTCACACAGCGACTTTTGGTGAACTGTTCCAAGGTAAGNCACACAGCGGCTTTTGGTGAACTGTTCCAAGGTAGGCCGTGTTTTGCTCTGTGCTACACCTAATCGTTTGTTAGTTTACACATCGGCCACTTAAACGTAGTGGTGCAGTTGACGTCACAGTTAGTGTGTAATGGGTGCCTCGCCGCTCTCTCGTGAGTGGCCGCAGTATATTCAGTTTCTCCCGGCTCCACTTGGGTTACTGGTTCCTGCTGTGTACGCCAAGTGTGTACAGAACTGAGCTAGCACCATCTTACCTTGCAACACTTCACCACACACCACTGTTCTCTCGAACAAGTGAACATCTGCGTATTCCCTGATGTCAGCTTAGACCATTCACAGATAAGAGATGCAGAAACTTCAACAGATCAGATTCCTGACACGGAAAACTCTCAAAACACCGGCAACTGATTACTTGTTTAGTTGTGTACAGTGACGACCATAAATATCCTATATGTGCAACATATCCTTGATCGTGGAAGCGGGGGCTGAACGGGTTATTTCAACTGTAGCACGGCCTTAATGTCTGCTTACGAATAGCGCATTAGAATCTTTCGTCGTCCGACTGCTGCCTTAAGTCTGCTATCTCCAGCACTTAAGTGTATTTCTTCGAAGCAGAAACTGCTGGAACGGGTATTATCACAACAATTTTTAGATATAAAAACTCCGATACAGCACGTCTCAAATAGGACACGGACGTTCAGTATACCGTTATTTTTATTGCTGCATCATAAATTGCAGTGTTGCGTCTCAAAGAAGGTAATTACAACCGGAAAAACCGGATATCAGTTAGTGGTTTGGGCGGAGAGGCTATGATAAGTACAGCATCACGTCCCTTGCTGCTTGCAGAAATTACAATTTACGCGAACGTCTGTTTTAATGTGATAAGAAATCGTTGTATTGAGTCAAAAANTTGCTGCTTGCAGAAATTACAATTTACGCGAACGTCTGTTTTAATGTGATAAGAAATCGTTGTATTGAGTCAAAAGCGTTTGCTGGAAAGCTAAATTTTTGTTTGAATATACTCAGTTTCTCTGGTTTCAGACAAACAGTGTTTAATTAGCCGAAACAATATTTTCTCTCAGATGACAGTTAGAGAGCTTGTATTTCAACATAATTCTCACAGTTTTTTTTTTTTTGAGTCGAGCATGATACAGTTTGTTAGGCAGCACGTCAATTTCCCTGATAATGAACAAGCAAGTGTTAACATAAATTAATTGTTTGAAAGCGAAACNTTGCTGCTTGCAGAAATTACAATTTACGCGAACGTCTGTTTTAATGTGATAAGAAATCGTTGTATTGAGTCAAAAACGTTTGCTGGAAAGCTAAATTTTTGTTTGAATAAACTCAGTTTCTCTGGTTTCAGACAAACAGTGTTTAATTAGCCGAAACAATATTTTCTCTCAGATGACAGTTAGAGAGCTTGTATTTCAACATAATTCTCACAGTTTTTTTTTTTTTGAGTCGAGCATGATACAGGTTGTTAGGCAGCACGTCAATTTCCCTGATAATGAACAAGCAAGTGTTAACATAAATTAATTGTTTGAAAGCGAAACAACGCGTTTCATCTTAAAGAAATACTGCCAAAAAATTCGTGAGTTAACTCACATAAAAAATAATTCTAAAAATAATTAGTAAATTATTTAGAAATATACATACAAATCTGATAGTTTAATTTAATTTAAATATGGCCATTATAAACAGTTGTAATTTATACCGAGTAGAAGGAGATAACACACCATCCAGTTGACACGTTATGCACTGGATCATTATGGAAACACACATAACAATAGAAGTTTCTAATTACTTTTTAACTATTTATGATAGAAAGTATGCTTGTATGCGGAATATCTGCTTCGCACGTGATTCACAAACAAATACTGTTCATAAGTGGTGTTGAGTCTCTTCATGAGTCATCGTCGTGCATGTGGTTGGCTTCATTGCGTGGCGAGGCAACACACAGCGCAACTGCGTGTCGACAAGGCACTGATTTAGCTGGCCCCTGGTAAACAAATCACTTCCGAAGTCAACTTCCGAGAAAAAAAAAACCACTGTCTACAACTTCGCAGATTGTATACACATCTACCGTAATATTGGTAGCGAGTTGTTAACATTGTTTTTTTTTTTTTAATATCATACTGAAAGTGCAAGATTTAAATTAAAGGGGTTCTCCATAGCTGCTAAAATTACGCAATGTCATGCATAAAAAGTGCTGCAGCAATTATGGTCAATAAATATAAATGCTTCAATTAACCATTAAAATGAAAAGAATCATTCAACTTTTACATTTAAATTATTTTCAGTAGAATAAAAATGCTTCCTTTCGGCCATAATACTATTTATTTTTATTCCGTTTGAATATTTCTTGAATTTCATTTATGACGGGCATTGTTACAATAGAAAAAAAAACCTTTCTCACTCTATCCTACATTGTCGTAGCTAAAATTTCTGATTATTACAAAGGTATCACCCACGTAACAGAAGAGCAACAAAGAGTGTATATAAAATGCTGCAGCAACATGATGGAAAACAGATAATTAGTGGGGAGAGAGAAATGACAACTGTAGTGGCGTTGCCCTTGACAGATATCCGCACGAGGGTGCCGAACATTCGCAGTCAATCGCCGAGCACGCGTAGAAACTTACTGCGTGTGTTTAATCCTCTAAAATGACAGCTGTGATCAGCTGAATTATTTTTTCACACACAATCCAGTGATAACCGACATTATAAAAGTATGTAACGATGTACACATGCGAGTCCTAGGCAGAGCTTAATAACTATCCTCGTTGCCAATGGCGATGGAATGGAGCAGCGACGGAATGCAGCGATAAGATGAACGGGAATGCCCCAAGAAAACCCGCCTGCCGAGAACTGAACCTCGCCGGACATGGCGGGATGCGAGTGGTCGATACCGCGCTCTCTCCACGAATGTCGACGTTACAATCTTAATAAGCTGCTGAGACTTGGAACTTCACCTTAAAATTTAGTCCGCAAATTTACCCCATCGGAGTACACGCTCATCGAGAAAACTTGGAGGGTATCCATGGTAGATTTCTATAAATTTGTTGATAAAATAAATTTGGTAGTGAAGATCCCAACTTGGTATATATTAGCGGTGCTCAACATTTCTGTATTTTCAGCATGATGTATATAATTTAAAGATGTCATTGCACTTTGGGAAGTTTCCTGAAATACGTACGCTTCACAGTGTATAATGTTTATTCGCGTGCAACATGACCGCGTGTCGACTTGAAGAGTGGTAGGGACCCAGCAGCGAGTGTGTGTGTCCCCGAGCCACAGCCAGGCCAGTTCNGCAGTGCACGATCTGCAAGCACACCACTACCTCTCACTTCCGGCGTCAGTCACTACACCACTCACCACACTCTAAACCTCAGACAGTGACAGTTGAGCCAAATCAGTGAAAACCACCGACAATTGACCTTCTGATAATCAGTGCCAGATAACTAATTCATATCATTACTGAATTTCTTTGACATAACCTCTGTTACGTTAATATGACCGCCTATCTGGAGCTAATCTCAAGTGTTTAATAGTTTCGTCAAAAAACTTGTATTTAAAACATGTCCCAGAGCGATTCAAATGCCAGGTAGACGACAATTTTGAACATGTTTCACCGACACCTTATTTATATCAAGCAGATTTCACCAACAAAACATATCTTGCCTCGAGCACATTTCGCAGACGTCACCTGTCTTACATTAAGCATGTTTCACAAACATCTCTCTTAACTTAGGAACATTTCAGTGACAATACATGTCCTATATAAAACACATTTTACCAATAACACCTTTCTTATTTAGACAACATATCGCCGTCAACATTTCTTACTTAAGCATTTTTTACTAACAACACCTCTCTTATCTCAGGCAAATTACACAAACAACATCTCTCAAAATCCTGGAAAGTTTAATTAATAAAACAACTTTTTATGGCATGTGAGTTACATAGATAGTACTTGTCTGAGAGAGATGAAACACCGGTGACGGTGCGTCTAGTTCGGGGAAACCCGCATTCAAGAACAATTTTACTTAAAGGAAGCAAATTTTTATTACGTTTATAAGAACGTTCCAATAGAAATTATTTATTTACGAGAAATATTCTTATTGATTAGAAAAAATTTATTCAAAGAATAAAATTACTAAAAATATTACTATTCAAAAGAATAATTTTCAGTGAAAACACCTGTATTTACGAGACATTTTGTTTAGAGAAGTTTCTCAACATGAATTCTATTTAGAGAGGAGTTTCATTGGTGACACCTGTATTTAAGAGAACATACTTTCAGTGGGAATATACACTGCAGAGCCAAAAAAAACTGGTACACCTGCCAAATATCGTGTAGGGCCCCCGCGAGCACGCAGCAGTGCCGCAAGACGACGTGGCATGGACTCGACTAATGTCTGAAGGTATGCAGGAGGCAATTCACACTATGAATCCTGCAGGGCAGTCCACAAATCCAGTCTGCGCCAATTTGAGAAAGGGTTGCACGTCTTTCACGTTCGTTTAATGATTCTCGTCAGTCGTCGTTTGTCCCGTCCTTTCACGATCTTTTTCCGGCCGCAGCGATGTCGAAGATNGAGAGTGGTCGGACAGCAGGCTCGTCTCCCAGCGGCACGCCCCCGCTCGCCCCGCCTCCTGCGCCGTCGCAGTCACGTTGCCGCAGTCCTTCCACCACGGGCAGTGCACGATCTGCAAGCACACCACTACCTCTCACTTCCGGCGTCAGTCACTACACCACTCACCACACTCTAAACCTCAGACAGTGACAGTTGAGCCAAATCAGTGAAAACCACCGACAATTGACCTTCTGATAATCAGTGCCAGATAACTAATTCATATCATTACTGAATTTCTTTGACATAACCTCTGTTACGTTAATATGACCGCCTATCTGGAGCTAANTAACTAATTCATATCATTACTGAATTTCTTTGACATAACCTCTGTTACGTTAATATGACCGCCTATCTGGAGCTACTCTCAAGTGTTTAATAGTTTCGTCAAAAACTTGTATTTAAAACATGTCCCAGAGCGATTCAAATGCCAGGTAGACGACAGTTTTGAACATGTTTCACCAACACCTTATTTACATCAAGCAGATTTCACCAACAAAACATATCTTGCCTCGAGCACATTTCGCAGACGTCACCTATCTTACATTAAGCATGTTTCACAAACATCTCTCTTAACTAAGGAACATTTCAGTGACAATACATGTCCTATCTAAAGCACATTTCACCAATAACACCTTTCTTATATCGACAACATATCGCCGTCAACATTTCTTATTTAAGCATTTTTCACTAACAACACCTCTCTTATCTCAGGCAAATGACACAAACAACATCTCTCAAAATCCTGGAAAGTTTAATTAATAAAACAACTTTTTATGGCATGTGAGTTACATAGATAGTACTTGTCTGAGAGAGATGAAACACCGGTGACGGTGCGTCTAGTTCGGTGAAACCCGCATTCAAGAACAATTTTACTTAAAGGAAGCAAATTTTTATTACGTTTATAAGAACGTTCCAATAGAAATTATTTATTTACGAGAAATATTCTTATTGATTAGAAAAAATTTATTCAAAGAATAAAATTACTAAAAATATTATTATTCAAAAGAATAATTTTTAGTGAAAACACCTGTATTTACGAGACATTTTGTTTAGAAAAGTTTCTCTTCAGGAATTATATTTAGAGAGAAGGAGTTTCATTGGTGACACCTGTATTTAAGAGAACATAGTTTCAGTGGGAATATACACTGCAGAGCCAAAAAAAAAAAAAACTGGTACACCTGCCAAATATCGTGTAGGGCCCCCGCGAGCACGCAGCAGTGCCGCAAGACGACGTGGCATGGACTCGACTAATGTCTGAAGGTATGCAGGAGGCAATTCACGCCATGAATCCTGCAGGGCAGTCCACAAATCCAGTCTGCGCCAATTTGAGAAAGGGTTGCACGTCTTTCACGTTCGTTTAATGATTCTCGTCAGTCGTCGTTTGTCCCGTCCTTTCACGATCTTTTTCCGGCCACAGCGATGTCGAAGATGTGACGTTTTACCGGATTCCCGATATTCAAGGTAGACTCGTGAAATGGTCGTACGCGAACATCCAAATGTTATCGCTACCTCGGAGATGCTATGTCCCATCTCTCGTGCACCGACTATAACACCACGTTCAAATTCACTAAAAAACTTGATAATCTGCCATTGTATCAGCAGTAACCGATCTAGCTGCCGACCTCATCGCGTTACTCTGATTGGTTCCATACCTCTGTTATTTGCATACGCACGCCTATACCAGCTTTTTTGGCTCTTCAGTGTATCTCTCTACGGCAAGTAGGTTTCACTGACACCTTTAAGATGGAAGTTTCATGAAACGCCTGTATTTTGGAGAAATAAGTGGCAAAACCACTACTCAAAAGGAAGAATAGCACCTGTATTTACAGCATTAGAAAAATTCAGCTATCATTTCTTCTTGCAACAAATTTCACCGTGAAAAGGTACGGTTTGAAACCCGTAGTTATGAGTAAAGTAGGTGAAAGAGTACCGCAAATATGTCAAATACATGTTCGTGATTTTATAAGCAAAATTGAAGCCGCAGCAGAATTTGGGGGCCTTCGTAATGCCATAGTAAGACTATACTAGATGAAAGGGGTAGCTATTAGAGCTATTCGCTTTATACGCCGAATCATTGCGGGCTTTCTTAGGCAGTGTTGGTAGCCAAACCCTTCGACAGGAAGCTGCTATTTTCCGTAATTGAAATATTTTCATACGGAGTATGGCTAAAATTTCCATCCGGTGCTGTCATTGTTTATTGGAATAAGTTTCTGATGAAAACTGTAAAGACACTGCACACTACATAAGCTACAAATGTCGAAATTTACATCATCATTATTACAAATTCATAATATAGCCTTTTCTCTTCAAAGTATTTTTTTCTTTATATGTACACTAGTTTCGATAATGGCGCTTAGGACTATACAGGTTCGATTTTGTATAGCGTTCACTCAATCTACGGCAGCAATTTGTGTAACTGTAGTCATATTTTAAAACTGCATTCTTTTCTATTCATGTTTTATTTTGTGAAGGGGCAGTAGATGTATACATGATTTTTAATGAAGTAAAAAGACAAATTACTTTTGTTTCGTTGGCGTTTGCGTGAAATAACTTAGCATCATGGCGGATTCCTGTACACGCACTCTGGGGGAAAAAAAAAGAATGTTTCAAATGTTTATAGATTTGTGGTTTCTGTGAATTTATAGGTGGCATTTCATTCCCGGATATTCAGATGGGCAACTCGCTGATAAATGTTTTACGGTGCCATCGTATTTTTTCCCCCAGTGACAGCACACACGCGGGCGATAGTGCTTTTCATGCAGTATATTTTATTTTTGGCAACACAAATTGTAACTTCTATTACTTTTTTATTTTTATGCACAGAATTTAATCAGGCTCTTAATCAATTGGTGATTTACTGGAAGGGCTCACGTTATGGAGATGCACTAACATTTTCCAGGAAACATTCGGAGCAAATCGCGCCCACTACAGCAGATCGGAATCGAAGCCCCGACCTCACGAATGTACCTGAGACGGGCGTGACAAGAGAAGCTCAGTTTGCGAATTATGAAACCTCAAACACAGAATATTTTTCTGTTATTATGACTGCAAATTATTACAGTTAAACACTACGCATTGCAGCCAAGGGGGTGATTGTTAAAACACGTAAATATATATTTTAATCGAATTCTGACTACACAAAGATTCTTAAACAATAATAATAAAATAAATATATAAAATAACGCAATATTAGATGTCATAGCATAAAAAATCATTATTAATAAGTACTTTTTTTTAATTAAACCACTTGAACGTGTCCCCATTTTACCGATACGCGAAAAGAAATCACACTTCAGACGAGGGACAAAGAACACTGAAGACATAAGAAATATTATTCCCGAGCATTCCCAACATAACTTAAAACGGATTTTTCACACTGCTTTATATGACGATATACTGGTCGTAAACATGCAAAACTACGAGTATTATAGAGCCCTACAATGAACTTTGCTGCAGACTTGCCACTTAACACACAGAGGTATACATAGGTGCACGCAGCACATCAACAACTCCGCACGCCAGTTCAGAGCTTTGCGTATAGAGGCGATATGGCACTAGGCGCGCGTGACAGTGTCGCTCTTATCGCTCCTTTGCCTCTGTGCCGCAAGCGTGCAAACAAGCTCCAGGTAGGAGGCGTCCTCGAGGCTGTACGCGCTGCCCGGCAGGAGGCCCTCGTCCAGTATCGTGCGGCCATCGTGTAAGACAAATGAATGCGTGGCGACGAAATGCCAATCTTATCTTCTCTCGTGCAACTTCTGCGATTCGCAACAACAGGGACAAGTGTTGAAATTCGTGCACTATAGTGGTTCTCACTTTCAGATTGCAGTGGGTAGCTAATCAAACAATTTTATATCTATGCATAACATTAAAAAATATTTGTTACGTATTTTTGTATGTAAGTACATATTCTTTCAACACAGAGTAACCTCTTAAATGCTGATAATATGTAGAATTCTGGCAACAATTAACGCCATGTACTCTTTACTGCAATATACGAGCAAGACGCACTATAATAAAGATTTCAGATCGACGAGATTTGTTACACTGAACACTCTGTCACTGTTTTTAGGATGGATTATTTTATTTGGAACGATCAGATATAGTTGATAATAAATATATATCGTTATTTCATTTTCATATATTTTTTAAAATAGCAATGTTGAAATGACAATTCACACTTAACGTGACTAACAGCCAAATAAGAAAAGTGTTAACGGTCGTCGTTCTCATTTTTTTATAACAGTTACCAGTCAAGTTGAGCTTTTAGTCAGAGTGCGTCCTCAGCTTGATGACACGTGGGCTAGGCGAAGACCACACGGAGAGCCGAGATGAGACAATGGCTTCCAACGTTGCTCAATTAACAGCTCGATTAACAGCCTACACGGTAAATATTTTGTACGTTTTGCGAATAATTGTTTGGAAACTAGACGCCAAAAAATTTCTCGTAATTATTCAAGTGAAAAATTGCATCTTTTACGACATCTTTTTTCTAATAACTCTTGACCTATCTCCATCTTAGTAATGAATTTAAAATACATACGGTACTTGCTTGTCAAAACATTACATTAGTCATGACACATTTCGTAGCACCGTGCAGTAAAATTTACTATAATTTACTTGTAGTGTTACCGGGCCGCAGTGGTGTAGTGGTTAGACTACTCGCCTCCGACCTAGGCGAACCGGGTTCGGTTCCCGGTGGGATCACTCCCGGATATTCACATGTGAGAATTGTGCCCCGGACAATACCGCTGGTCGGTGGGTTTTCTCGGGGATCTCCCGTTCCCCCGCCCCTTAACACCGACGCTGTTCCATACTCAGCTCGCCTCACCCTCATCGGATCTCAAGAGCCACCCATATCTCTTTACTCCATCACTCAAAGTGTTAGAAAAATAATCTAAGCAACTAGTTTCCAATTGTTTGTAAAAAAAAACACAAAAATTGTTTCCAGTGTATACTTTGGGGAGAATTCGAACTGCGATTGCAAATGGTACCTCTGTTATAACGTTCTCAGACACGAACTGCATCGTAAAAAATAACTCTTTGACATTTCCCCATCCACTCCTCTGCGGCAAACAGCGAGGATGTGTCTGGATTCTCGCCAAACTCGCGAAGGTGACATCCATTTCGAAGCTGGCTTCGTGGAACTCGGACCCGCTGCCATTAAAACCGTAAAAGCCGGTAGCCTTAATTATCGCAATCATCGCGTGAATTACGTAAAAATTACGGCTCGGGTTGCTTTATGAAACTTCGCCGACAGCGTTACGAGGGTAGATTACACCCGGCAGGAAAGTTTACAACGCGTAATTTCCACGACTTTGATCACTTCCGAACCGCATTACCGGCATAATACTGGTTAAAAGCTGCCCGAAAAAATTTGCATTTCACTGCTTTTGGAGTGTCGAATATCCGTCGGAACGAGGTAAATTACCAGACACGTCTAATCACGAAAATCGCCCTATTTCTTTAGCGCAAAAAAGGCGCCTCGGCGTGTCATTACCGACGCTAGAATAAACAAAATCTTAGGTCTTTAACAGTTAATACGATATACGTGATAATAATGCATAAGTGTACAACATTGTTTGAGGGATGTTGTAAATGTATCAGGAGTGATCACGGCAGTAATGAAACGCATTGCAGACTCCACTGTAAAAACTTATATTCACTGAGTACCTTTGCCGAAATTTTATCTTACCATTTGTCGGAGATAACTTTCCAAGTACATGGTTGACGGCAGTCCAAGAAAAAAAATAGACTTTCTTTTAGTAGTTTCTCTCTGATAAGTTAATATCATTCAGTATATAGCAGAGAAGCGCATATAAAACAATCGGACGAGGATGTACTGAATATGGTAGTGAGGTACCCGAGTAAATAAAACAAATAAAAGTAAAAACTGACTGATGACATATAAACTCCCAGCCTCAACCATTGGTACTAGAAACATAAAATTTGGAGGAAATATCCATTATGTAATGTCAGCAGCCACTAAGGAGGGAGGGGCCGCGGTGACTGAGCGGTTAGACTTATCACCTCCCACCAAGGCGAAACGGGTTCAATCCCCGGCCGGGTCACTCCCGGACTTCCGTAAGTGGGAATCGTGCCGGACCATGCCACTGGTCGGCGGATTTTCTCGGGGATCTCCAGTTTCCCCCGCCCTTTCATTCCAGCGCTGCTCCATTCTCACCTCATATCACCCTCATCGGCTCTCAAGACCTCGTCGTTAAGAGCCGCTCATATCTCTCAACTCAACTCAACTAAGGAGAGAGTTTGAAAATTCAACCCCTAGAGCGATTAAATGGGGGTTCAAAGATTTTATAGAGAAAAAAATATACGGCCTTAACAATTAGTTTTTTTTTTTTTTTGGACTTATATTTTGTTTAACTTTCTATTTTGCAATGTGTACTGTCTTTCAAAGATAAACTTACTATTTAAAAAATATTGTAACGAAAACACTAATTGCAAGCGGACAAAATCGCGGGTAAAAGCTAGTACTGGATAAAGTAGTGAAGTACCCGAGTTTAAGTTAGTCACGAGATAAAAAATTCAGCACATATTCAAACAACCACTCCAAATTGGAAGCTGCAAAAAACGTCCCAAGTTCAGCAAACTTTGACAGACTTGCACTGATTTAAGAAAGGATGTAGATCTTTCTTTAGCATTCTGCATCGCCAATTGATATTTACATATAATAAGACGCATATACAGATACTAAGCTTGTGTCAAGAAATAGCAACTTCCTGAGTTCTTCAACATAAAAAAACACATCGTCAATCTCCAATTGTCAGTACTTGTCCCTATTTAAAATTAAGTAAGCAAAATTCACACTTGCATTGTAGCAATATGGTGCTGAATAAGCTAAAATTCTATACAAGATAAATGTATAATTTAATTTAACTTAACTATATATGTTAACATTTAATTATCTATAGGTTAAAATAGATTCAAGTTGCTTAAAATAAACAAACTCAAGAAAAATTGAAAAATTAATTATTAAGTCGTACTTAACGGAAAACATGATACTCCCAATATTTGTAATCCGAATAATATTTTAATCTTTTTCGCAAATGTGCAATTAAAATAACAATTTTTGGTAAAAGTAAAATCTGCATTCTTTCCTTTTTACTGCGAGCAGCTGCTAAGAAACAGTGGGGGAAATATTCAAACCAGAACACAGCACTTCTGGGCCCTAACGACGTCATTTGCAAAGGATCGTTGGAAATACGAGAAAGCACTTAAATGCGTAATGTACTCCAATAATAATGGCATCTTCCCTCGTCAGTCACCAGTAGCGTGGCGAGATTAATAGCCACTTAGCTTCGACGAGTAGACATATTTATCACAGCGCTACCAGGAATCGCTCTTTTTCGCTGCTTTAAGAATCTCGATGTATCCTGGCCGGACAAAAACTATTTCCAGGCATTCGCGTGGTAATTATCTGCACAGCGGGTCCACGGTTAATTGGACGCTTTTGAAATAGACCTTTGAGAAAAATCGTTTCTCGTAAATCAATTTAATTTTATGCGAACGCTAACTGAAGTATTAGATGTAATGCTTGTTGCGAGTCAGACGTAGTCCCACGTCTTAAATGTCCTGCAAGACAAAATATTCATTATTTTATATTTGTATCAAACATATTGTAGACTTCACATGATATATTTCTCCAAAACAAAAATGTCTACATATTTTCATAAGCACAAGAAAAAATCGCAATTTTAATATAACTCGAACACGTGAATAACAAAAAATATTCCTGCGAAAAAAGAATTTACATTAAAAAAAATACATTATAACACACTTAAATACGTGTATACATACACAAAAAACATTTCTGCATTTTTAAAACGTTAAAAAAAGGTGTTAACATATTTTTGATTTTTGCCCATTTATGAGTTTATGTAAAAAAAAAATGTTAACCCAATTGTGAAATGAATCAAGATAGTAGTTATTGGCCATCCTCGTGAATTGTTTTGTTATATGATTTGGCTTAATTTTTGTGTTTCAAGGACAATTAAAGTTATAAGTTTGGGATGTGATTTTGCCAAATTAAATACGAACTATTTCTTTTTGTTTGAGGGAAGTGGGCAAACGTCGCAGGATGCACTGATATTGGTTCAAAATGCGCCAACTATGTAACAGATCGGATGTCAGATCTACCTTTGCTTATGTTACAGCGTTAAACCTTATAGATAGGCTCCTCAATTTGGCGGAATTTGCTTACATACTTCCTGTAGCACGGTGGAGCCGCGGTAGTGCAATGGCTAGAGCGCTCGTCTTCCACCAAGTCTAAACAAGTTCGAAATTCGGTGAGGTCACTCCTTGATTTTCGCACGTGGGAATCGTGTTGCAGGACGATGTCGCTATTCGGTGGGTTTTGTCGGGACGTGCGGTTTCCCCCACCTTTGCATTCCGACACTGCTCCATATCCATCTCGCTTCATCGTCATTAGTTCTCAAGACTGCAATGTACTGAGCCGCTCAAAACTTTTCACTTCACTCGCGTGGAATGACAAATAACTGGCGTCCGTCTGTCGGTCGAGCAGGAGTGGCGCGCAAATGACGATTTAGCTTATCTAAAAAACGTTCTCTTGTGTCCAACTCGGAGCTCTGAGCGGGCATGTTAAACAGTCTTATATGATTGTCTTCAAACCTCGGCGCGATTGGCTTCGCTTTATGAGCAGGAGAATTGTCACGCTCACACAGAAAAGGACATGTTCCAATCTATTGCCACAGTATGAAAAAACATGTTAATGTCCCATAATACTCACGCAATTTCGTCGATCCATCGATTAAAGCTAATGACCTAAGCCCAAAACAAGAGCAACAAGGTCAGACCATTACACCACCACCACCACCACCACCAGATTTTCACGTGCGACACAACGCGCTCAGGAAAATACCGTTCGCCAGGTTTTCGCCCGCCCCGCACACGTGTACTCGAGTGGCAAATCATGTATCGCTACTCATCACTCCGGAAGACTTTCCGCTGGTCCACAGTTCTATGACGGTGTTGACCGCGACAGTCCAAACGACGTCTGGCATTCGCGCGTCTGGGGGTGTGGTGTAGTAATCAACCCGCTCGCCACCCACTTAGACGAGCCGGGTTCAATTCCTGACGGCGTCGCCCCCAGATTTTTGCATGTGGGAATTGTGCCGGACGATGCCGCTGGTCAGCGGGTTTTCTCGGGGATCTCCCATTTCCCGCGTAATTTCATTACGGCGCTGCGCCATGCTCACCTCGCTTCACCCTCGTCGGCTCTCAAGACCTCGATGTTAATAGCCGCCCAAATCTCTCCACTCAATCGCATTGGTGTGTGTGATCAGTTGCTTCCTTGGAAACCAAGTACCATCGCCTCCCGATGGAGACATTCTTTCTGAACTAAGTTCAGCAGTGCTGGCTCACGTTTCCTCCCTTACGTGAGCCCGTAGATTGTTAGAGGAGGATACCATTCCACATCATATCAACAACAGTACGCACAGCAGGACAGCAATTTTAGTTCTTCAGTCATTCCATAGCAAACATAATAGTTCCAGATACATATCATAATTCTGCGTCGTACCGGCAAGGTCATAATTACCGTCACCAGACGTTAATTGTCAGCTGCGGTTGACTGCAGACTTATATAGGCTATTCATGGTAAAGTAAGCACTTTTTAAGGACCTGCTAATTTTTTTTCCTTTCAGCCAAATTTCCATCTTTCCGCCAATTTTTAATATATACACTTCCATGTGAGTAATAAACACAGTATATACATTTCACCACTCTCAAAACTTAACGTCCGAAGCTGCAATAAAAAACATATTTATTAGTGGCTAATACCAGTTGAGAGGGCCTAAAAAAGTGCTAATTTTACCGTGAATAGCCAATATAAAGGGATACGTCCTTTCCAATTGCGGTGGGTAGGCGTGGATACCACCTCACCTTTCAGCAGCTACTCTAAAAAATAAGTGTACATTCACACATACAAGTTTTTGGTAATTTTATATTTTGTATGTGTAATTTGTAAAAACAATTACAGTGCGTGTAATTTTACACAAATATTCTTAATAATCCAATCGGTACTAGATGTCTTTGGTAAAAATAAATGAATGTATGGTTTAGTAAACACAATGTTCGTGTTAATTTACACATTTTGCAAAGTATGTGTCAAAATATACCAACTCACTGTATTAAAACCTTAAGTTATGTATTTTTACTGCTACATAGTCGTATGAACACCCATGTCAGCATAGTTGTAGGTACATCATCAATTGTGTAATTTTACCATGACCGTGTGTGTGTAAACTTGCATTACATTCTGGAGTATCTGTGAACGAATATTTACAAATTCTCGGTAATTTTACATTTTTATGAGTAATTTGCTAAAATGAGTACAGTATTTGTAGTTTTACACTATTGTTCCTGTTAATTCAAATATATCTACAAGTATTTGTTTAAAACATGCGATCTAGCGGCGGGGAGTAGAACTACTTCGAACTCCTTTTGTGTGTTCAAAAGGAAATCTTAACTCCCGCTGATGGAATATGCTGGCTTTCAACTACCTATCCTATATCTAAAGTCATTTACTACCCACATTTTGGAGATAACTTTTTATAACTCTGTTAAACAAAATGGAGTAAAATAACGATGAAAATGATAAAAATACACATACAAAGTATGTGAATTAATATGACGTAGTTGTAAAATAACATATGCTGACGGTAAAATTGTTTACTAAAACAGTGAAAAATGTACAGAAATTGTGTAATTACAATTACAGTGAATCTGCGATTTTACCTTTTTGTTAGTGAGAAAATACACATACACAGTGGTGAAATTACAATTGCGATTTTTGTGTAAATTTACTTGCCATGGAAAGAAAATACACAAATGTTGCAGTTCATTTTCTGCAACATAGTAATAGTAATTTTACACCATTCTATGTAAAGATAGTTGTACAAAGTATATGTTATTTTTCTAATTTGTAGAATAAATTTATTTGGACGTAGAGTAAAAAAACGATTGACACACAAAGGTGTAAAATTACACCGATGTCAGTGGAGACACTGCTGCCACATGCATTTAGTGTAAAATTACAAAAAAAAATTTACAGTGTACGCACAGGGTTGAACCTGCACGTGCCACCTTGGTGGGGGCCGATGTCTATCGAACCTCTACGAACGCAGTTCGTGAACGGGCCCTTTCTAGACGGACTCTCCCGATGCTAAGCGGACTCTCCCGATGGGGAGTCATGTCATTGGCCGGTGAGTTTGAGCTACGGTGCTAGTCCTCTGCAATCAGTGATGACTGGTTCGCAATTAGCCTCAGTGTTCGCTGGGCCGCGATTTGTAACTTCCTTGGGCCTACCAGGGCAATGACTGGGGCCTGCGATTCCATCAAGTATTCCCTTGACAATGCCACTGCTGGCAGTGGACCGAGGCACGTTTCATTGCCGAGAGATCTCTCCGGCTTAAAGCTTTAATTTATGGGCCCCTAAAATCGCGCCCCCTTTTGAAAGCACACAACTCTCTGTATACATTCATTACGACAGCAGACACGTGTATGACGTTAAGACATTTGGTTCTTTGGCTTATGTAGCATCTTATTGGGAAAGCTCGCAGGGACCTAATGGGTGTCTGGTTACTTTTTACCACTTAGTGTAAAATGTCGACGAGTTAAACCGTTTTCGGTATAAATATAAAATAATAAGTTTTATTGTATGCGTTATGGTTAAGTAGGCATAAGTTGCAAATAAATTTGTTTTATTTCTGATTTGTACACATTAAAATATATGTATAGGGCGGAAAATCAGTACTACCTGCATATTTGTAACAATTCCACTGCATCACTCTACCGACGGGTACTGGTTACTAGTCACAGGTCTAAGCCAATGTTAGTATTTACATATATCGGGAGAACATACAATCAGAAGAAAGAAAACACCTAATAATATCTTCAAAAAATTTTCAACGATCCACGAACAAGCTGTGATATAGTTCTAAAAGCTGACGTTTACCGGCGTCAATGTGAAATCTCGCGCATTTCGGCCGTGCGGTACCATGCATTCCCAACCCTCGTTCTGGAGGGCCTCGGTTAGATTCCAACAGACTGCAATGAGAATGTTCTCTAAATGAGTGAGGTCAGCCGGTTGAAATACTACTTCCTGTGAGTTGGAACAGTAAGTTGCTATCAGCCGGTGAACCAATGGGGTACACTGAGAACCAGTGTCTGGGAGCAGTGAAATAAACTGTAAATCACTGTTAAAAATCAGGTCTACTCAATAACTATAATAATGCGTGACAGTTAAGTGGCTTCAGTGGATCGGTTCTCTCCACTTTCCAGGCCAAGTTTCATGGAAAGTTAACTTTTTCGATTTAAGCATGTAAGGTATGTCTACCAACATAATACAACGAGTTGTGGATGCTAGATGTTAAGTGCACTCCAAAAGTCCAAAACAGAAGAATTTTGCATGGGTGCGTATATGATAAGCAATTGTTTGCTTAGATTTCTATTTTAACTTAAAATTCTCATCCAGTCTTTAGATTTTCAGCTTAGTTAAGCGGACATAACTAAAACCTAACATAGCACCATTGATGGACTCCAGAGTAACCATCCTGAAAACAGGAGTCATATGTGGATCTTCGTAGTTAACCATACACTTAGGTTTCAATGACTGCTCACATCTGTTCTTTATAAGGCTACTATTATTGGGTGTGTCACAAGTGTTCAAAACAATCTTGGAGTATAAAAGAGAGTACAGCGGTTGGCCATAAACGTAAATAACTCATTCGGATTGAAGCTGTCAAGTAAAAAAGATAGAATTAATGTGTTCATAACAACCTAGGGTTCTTGGAACATCGCAGGTGTTCGACATCAGCCCTAGATTTATAGGATATCCCAAGTGTACAGCATAAACATAGAATTTTATTTAAGATTAAATAACAGATTATCAACATTAACTTGGTATTCATACGAGGGTCACAATTTCTCTGCGTAAACATATGATTTACACATTATAACTGCTCTGCGTAAACCTAGGAATAATGGACAAATCACAGGTATTTAGCTAGAATATTGAGAGGTGTTCCGCATAAAACTACAATCTGTAACGTGGTCAGAAGTGTTTAGCGTAAATCTACCATAGGTGGAATATTAAGGTATTCTATATACAATTAGGGTTCACGGGTTTCTCGTAAGATTTTTCAAAGGACCTAGATTCATAGACGGTTGTGTGTTCAGTCTGAAACCAGGAGTCATATATGTCTCAGAAGCATTCTTAATGAAATTAAGATACACAACGAACCACCAGTATTCAGCATAATTTTTAGATCCACAGGTTAGTGGATAAAAATGGGATTATAGGTGGAGCATGAAGTATTCAGGATAAAACTATGATTCACAGATGATTAATGAGTGTTCACCAAAACTCTAACAGGTGGATTACAGATGTTGAGCATAAATCCAGGATCCACGAATGCACGACAGATGTTCAGAACAAGTATAGGCTTTACTGGTGTGTGTGTGTGTATGCGAGACTGACGGGAATGCAGTGCGCCAGCAGTGATACAACGTTGGCCTAGGGGCATGTGGAGCTGCGTAGTTAAGTGAGAAGGTTGGTACGAGAGTGCGAACCTGGCAGTGGCAGCCCTGGCGGTAGAGCAGGCGGAAGCCCTTGCGCTGGCGGGCAGTCATCTCCTTCCAGGGCTGTGTGAGGCCACAGAGGGAGATGCGAGCCTGGCCGGCCACCACTCTACCTGTCAC
Source organism: Clitarchus hookeri (assembly GCA_002778355.1). Classification (NCBI taxonomy): domain Eukaryota; kingdom Metazoa; phylum Arthropoda; class Insecta; order Phasmatodea; family Phasmatidae; genus Clitarchus; species Clitarchus hookeri. The sequence goes on from NQII01001809.1 coordinate 324,224, forward strand.
CAGGTAAGTCTCCTCACGCTTCAGGTCTGCGCCGCACATGGAGGAGGCTCCAGCCGTCACCAGCTTGCCCGCCTTCAGCGCCAGCCGCGCCTTCTCGTGCATCTGCAACACAGCACGCCCTCCCCAGCTAGCTCTACATCTTCGCAATGTATTATGTCATTCTATATTACATACTATGTTATATTTCATCTTTTTATATCATATTATGTCATTGCGTAGTATTGTACATCATATACATTACATCATGCAATATTACATAATATGACATATTACAAATCACATCATATTTTGTTATATTATATTTTTATTTTTGTTGTAATATTTATATCATATCATTAATATTATTTTTGATCATATGTTATTATTGTACATCATATGATATAACATTATATTGTATTATACTATAATTATATTCCGTAACACATTTAACTTCGCTAATTTTAATTATTTTAATATAGAGCAAAACGAGTATTTTTCGAAACATATGTTTTTATATTGAAAGGAATAATTTTGGAGGAATGTTAGTTTACGTAAAATGTAAACATTTTAAAATTATTTTTATCATGTTTTTGGAAGTTTAGGAATAGTACAATAAGGGTTAAGTGCAAAATGAACCACATTATTACTTAAAATGTATGTTACATTAATACACTATACAAAACTTGTGGGCAGTTTTAACGTGGCTGGGGGGGAAACTATAACTCAAATAATTTTATGCACGCAGACTAATCGGGTGCTTAATGTAATTAATGAATAACAGGGCAGTTTCATATTTAGAATTACACCGACATTTGCTAGTATGGTAAACACTTTGGGAAATGCAAAGTTAGCCACGCTACTTCACAGCGACATCCAATGAGTCCTACAGGTCTAGAAAACTGTCCGTTATCGAGGAACTACTCAACGTTCTACTGTACGAACTCTGACTATCAATAGCACCTAAAAACACTACAGGGGATGGACAAAGCCAGTTACTACACGTGCACATATGTGTGTTTTTGCAGTAATTAGGGAATAGAAATGACTAACATCTGTTTTTAGGTAGACATGACGTAGCTATAGAAAACCTTAAAGTTATAAAGTACTACAACAGGAATACAAAGCATGCTTTTCTTGTTATGCCACATAAAAGAGAACAGCGAACATTCCATTGTTCCACAGACAGTTCGCAACCGGCAATAGCACACTTTACCCCAAGACTAATTTCGTTATGGTTCTAGCAATAAAAGTGATACAATTGTAAACAATTTGCTTTACATCGCATTAAATACGCAATCTCTCTTGTCTGAAATTGGTTTTCCGAAATCAGGCATTCGGTATTGTTTCACCACTATCCTCGTATACGTATTTAAACATCAAGAGTGGTATAACGAAAACATATCTCCATATCTGTAAACAGTAGTTTTAAAACCAAACAGGGGGTCAAAATTTCCCGCCACAATGCACTGTAACACTATTTGATAAATAAGTGTCATTACCCACAATTCTTTTACTTACCTAACGCAGCTCTCTTGTAAACGGATTCGATTAAATTGATTAACTTAATCAAATTGTTTGCAGTTTACGAACAACTTTTAAAAACTGTGATCAGTATCTTGTTTCTGCCAATTTTTTTATCGTTCCGCTAAACGTAAAGATTAACAAATATTTTACTAGGAGCTAATTCTTAAACGCAAATGAAGGACAGCCAATTTAGATAGCCACCAATTCAAACGTTAGGCCTACACTTTGGACAGTACATCAAAACACGGAACTACTTTCCATAACTCGCTGCCAACATTGCTGTTGATACGCCAGTTAATGTCGAAGTTAAAATATACGAATTTGTGAGCAGGAATTGTGTTTTTCAAAAGTTGGTTGTAAATATGGCGAACGAGCCTCGTTGTGCACCACGCTGTCCTCGTTAGCTGCGCGCGGATTTGTTGGTCGCCGCTGCTTTGAACAAACCGCCGTCTAAATGCAGATTACTTTACGTTTACAGCATCGCGGTGGTCGGCGTGCACGGCGAGCGAAACGCGGTTCAAGTAACGAGTTACTTCCTATTAACGGGGCGAGTTAACGGCCTCTTTTCAATTCCAGAGGAGCTCGGGCCGTCATTTTATGTCTTATCACTACACGGATGTTCCTTGGAGGAAGTTACCGCCTCCTCATTATGCCGAGCCATTGTTTACTGTGATTTTCTTTACTTACGCTTCAAATCTAATTAAAACTTGCGTAGTCCTCAGAAAAAGAGCCCTCAGACAATGCTCTTTGTGTAATTAATTTGCAAATAGTTAGTGAATGCTTGATGTTATATATTTACCTTGAATTCTTTCTTCACTTTCACTTTGTATATCTTGGAGGTGTCCGACATGAAAATTTTCTTCACCCTTGCCACTATCACTGTAACAAAAAAAAACTGTTATTATTATGAATACTGGTAGTTGCAAAAATGCAAAGCACACACGACAGAAAATTTTGTTAAGAATTCTAAATATAATGCGATTATTAGTATTGAACAACGCCGTTTTGACGTTATCAGATGTCTTGTATATTACAGATATTTCGAAACCTATCCTGAAATACGACGCCGCTGAACATATACAACGTGTTAACAAAAAAGAATTCCATATGTCGAGAGGAGGTAGTATGCACCAAAACCAGAATACAAGTTTAACAAACATGGGTCCTAAAACCCATACCTTAATAGCTATGAGGAAAGATATTGTTATGGATGGTTTCACGAGAGAGGTGATTATTAATTTCCATAGCAGACATGCGTGGGCTGATGAAAATCCCCACGTAATTAAAAAAGCAAGGCATCAGCACCGATTTTCAATTAATATATGGGCATGAATTATTGGCGATAGACGAATAGGACCCTGTACTACCGAACAGATTGGATGGTGCAATGTATCATGATTTCATAGCAAATAAATTGCTTGTCTTGCTGGAGGAGGTGCCATACCTTCAAAGACTACAGATGTGTTTCATGCATCATAGAGCACCGGTCAATCTTCTCCGAAATGTCAGAGAACACTTAACACGGACATTTAATGGGCGATGGATTGGTCGGAGTGGAGGTGGGAAGGGTCTAGTATGTTGGCCTGCTCGTTCCCCTGACCTTAATCACTTGGATTTTTGTTTGATGGTACACTTAAAGACTTTGGTGTATGCAACCCCCAGCAATGATGTGCAAGCACTACAGGAGCGAGTCATCAATGCCTGCCAACACATCAGCGACCAACCAGGAGTGTTTCAAAGAGTGCGTGATTCCCTACGACATAGGGTACAAGGATGCATAACTATGCATAGACATTACATTGAGCATCTCCTACAGCGATGGTCAACACGTGCTTATATGTCATTTTAGGACCCTTGTGAGTTAGACATTTGTCTTGTTTTGGTGCATATTACCACCTGTCACAATATGGAATACTTTTTTTTTTTTTTTACATTCTGTATAAACAAAACCATTTAATAACATGACAAGAGAAGAATTTACAACAAGGATTTCCAACTGGCAGTGCTAATCAGAAAAAATCAGCACAATTATTGTGCCTGTACACTGTACAGCCATAAAAATATCATTGACAGATAAACTCAAGTCCATAATGTACTTCAGTTATCTTTCAAGGTCACGTAGAACGGTATTAATATGATCTTCAGTATCAAAATCCATCAACTTTAGTAAGAACCTAACTTGAAATTCAGAGATTTTTTTACCAACAGTTCACTTAAATACGGTACTAATATAATTATTCTCTGCGGCAATGAAATTGATATTCTTGTGAACGTAAAAATGTGACATTTCAACAAGAAAAAAATATATTTTTTGAATTCACAAATGTCTGTATTACACAAAAAATACCATACTTAAGCTTTTCTCACTGTGCGCTAGCACTGTAGGATTTCCTAGTGTAGTAAGAACAGTAATTTGCTTATTTCCGAAGTATACATCTGAACGTGTATAAATCATGTAATTTGTTGAAAATGATACGCATTTACTGTTTTAAACTTAAAACGAAAACTTTTATCTTAGGAAATTAGTAGTGAACACTTTTACGTTGCAGATAAATCATTTAGTAATGGTTAAATGTTGAAGTGAGAGAGTGAAGAGATTTCGGCGGCTCTTAACATCGAGGTCTTGAGAGCCGATGAAGCGAGGTGAGTGAGCATGAAGCAGCGCCAGAATGAAAGGGCGGGGGAAACGGAAGATCCCCGAGAAAACCCGCCGACCAGGGCACGATTCCCACTTGCAAAAATTCTGAGTGAGCCAACCGGGGATTGAACCCAGTTCGACTTGATGGGAGGCGAGCAGTCTAACCGCTCAGCCACAGTGGCCCACTGTTATATATTGAATTTTAGACGTGGGAAATGTAATATTTCCTGAAACCTGAGCACCAAGAACATCCTGGCCCGTATCACACTGAAAAAAATGTTTTGTTGAATCAAACACAGTTTGTTTGGCGCAAACAAATTATTTGTCTGTATAGAGGCAGTAAAATATTTTGTTGTTGAAAATAAATTATTTTGTAGTTATTATTTGATTTCTCCAAACCAAGATTTGTTTGGTGTAACTAAATATTTGTTTGGCTCTAAGCACGTTAAACAGTTTCGGTTTGTATAAAAATAATTCTAAGTCCGACTAAGATTCGAACCCAGCTTACCGGCTCTCGAGCTTAGAAACCTCAGCTAAAGTGACTGCTGGTTAAACTAGAATGTTTTTGAATATATATCATTCAAATACTGTACAACATGCGTAAATAAATTTATCAAATTTTACATTTTAGTTTCTTATTGAACTTGTTTTATTAGGATGTTTATACCATTTTTTAGCATCAATAAATGTACTAACAAACACTTTTACTATCCTAATGGTAAAAAAATGCATCAAACTATCGGGCTGTATTTTTGAAGGAAGGCAATCAGACGGGTGTCCAAACAACTACATATAGTTGATTAAACCAAACATTTCGTTGACAGTCTCACTTCTATTGGCCCGACACAGAGGTTTCGTTAATTCAAGCGTGCATTTTGTATGATGAACAAAACTAATTTAGTTGCTTTTAAAGTTTTGTTTACTCAGAAAAATATGCTGTTGGGGCAGCTAAATATATTTCAGGCAAATTACAAACAAATATTTGGTTGGCTGTTCTCTCAGTGCAAGCTCGTTACATATCTGGGTAGATGTTGCAAGCTTATGGGCACTCCTTAGTAAAACATTGTAAAATAAATGTTTACGCGTTTAGTTTTTTAACTAGCCTACTCTAAAACTAAGTGTTATATGTTAGTCCGCGGTAGGAACGGGATTATTGCGTCTCAGGGCTAACCCCTTACGCTTACAAGGGAAGGAAAAACATGCAAGGAAACGTGCATCGCGGCAAAGAGGGATTGGGTTTCCCATGGCCGAGTTAGGCCCTGAAAAACCTCGCTAATGTATTTATAGTTAAACTGCATCTAGAAGAGAAAGGGAAAATCCGGCACAGACACCGTAAAAACCCTTTCGACAGGAAAGAATTAAAAATAGTTACATGCATTATGAGAAAACGCTACAGGAGAAAGATAGGTGGGTACCATGCTCTTTATTATTGGGTGAGGAGAAACTAGTAGAGAGGTGGCGGGACATTACGCGTTTACGCATATCTCAGGAAATAAATAATCGAGGAATGTGATTAAAAAATTATGATCTACACCCGATACATTTAACTCCCATCCTGTTACTAGCGACACCCGATTTTCGCGAAAAAGAATTCCGCGGAAGCTGCTCTAATATCCTCCTTGCGCACTTGCAGTTTTCCTTCCGTTATTGGTCGCGGTCCTTCGTCGAAGGCAGTGCGGTGTTTGTCTGGGCCAGTGCGAATTAAGTTACTTTCTTGTAACGAACGTCTGTGATTCGTGGGCAGGTGCATAAGACGCGCGGCAGTTGAAGCCAAGCCATCGCACAAATTAATCGAAGTCGAAGTGTTTTTGAAATACAACTTGGCAAGAAATCTTTTCGCGAAAATCGGGCGTCCCTACCTATTACATATATTCAAAGAGAAAAATATACTGGAAACGATATATTTTTTCTCTTTGAATACATGTAATATGCTTTAAAAAAAATTGCATTTGTAGAGTTTTCCTACGCAGTTACCATAAGGGAAAGGATGTAAATACAAAGTGGCATCTGTAGGTTAATCCACTGGCTTTCGTCTCGTGTAATAATATCCTCCGGTCAGAGATCTAAATTGCGAGACATTCAAATTCACAAGACTGCACAGCGCGTGCTTGGGAGTTCCGTCGCGACGCTTCCTTATGGCCAGGCGTGACCTTGAGAGGTTACATTGTTTTATTACGGATTCCCCTTACAGATCAAGGAACTGGTAAGAGCGACGTTGACGCAAACGCCAAATGTACTGACTGTACGTGCAAGGGACTGAACTGGCGTGAACACTAAAGCCGTTGAAATTAAGCGGGACCCTTGCATTTCTGTTCTTTGAAAGTCTGCAAGAAATAATGCATTCGTCTATACGTCTACCATACGTATACAACAAATTGAAAATGCCCCGTATGATGACGTTTTAAAGGCTCCAAAACGATGTTGACATTTCGCGAGACGTACCGCAAATAGTGTTATGAAGTGATGGGAACTGCGAGTTCTTTACTTAGAGAAATAGACCGCTAAAGTATACAGTAATTTTATTTTTCTGGGCTTATAAACTATCGTGCCTTTGACTTTATTAGCGTACGGCTTAGTAGCAAAACCAAATTAAGCTTATATCAAAACACTTGTGAATTACTCGGCATTCGCCTGGAATCTCGAGCTTGTGAACTAACGTCTCAGTCATCTCAGTAACGAGGTCGCTTAACACGTTTGGTAGTTTCTTAAGGGCATTCACCACGAAAAAATTTAGTATTTTATGTTTATACCAAGTAATGTACATCTTTTAGACATTAACAGTGATTACAATTTCCTTACAAAAAAAATTAAGCACACAGTTTTCGCTTAAATACATGTCAAAATCACAATTTTCCTGTTTTAGAAATGTGCAAACAATGAATAATAATGCACGTACAGAAGTGAGATCATTCGCAATGAAAGAATAAGTCAAGAGCTACTCCAATACGTCTATAGTGGCATCGTCCAGCACGATTCTGGCGCCTGCGAAAATCCTGGAGCGATCCCACCGGGAATGGAACCCGGTTCGCCTAGGTGGGAGGCGAGCAGTCTGCCCGCTACGCCACCGCGGCCCTCTGTAAGCAGCAACCCTTGCTCTGTCAAACGCGCCGAAATAAAAGTAAAACTATCAAGTACGAGAAGCAATCCCGGAATGACAAGTTTGTAATTATGTTGTCTAGCGCGAGTCGAACAAGACGCCCTGGAGTTAATCGGGGCAAGTGGATGCGATTGCTCGAAGGGCAGGGAGCTTCACAGTCGCTGTAGGACGGGCTATTTCGAAGTCCGTCTGAGATTCGGTGGCTCTGCGTCTATTTAAAGGTAGCGGATATTAACATTTTCGTTACTCGTATATACAAACGTGTACCTGTTGCAAAGTCAGCAAATAAACGGCGCAGTTTAGCAAGTCCGCAGGCACGGAGTTTAAGCGGCGAAAAAGCGATAGAGACATTCCTTCTCAATGCACACATTTTAAAGACAACCGTATCAAACGCAAGTATCATGCGTGACATTTATTTAGAAATACTGGCACTTTAGGAAATCTTGCAACATTTTATGATAAATATTTTTTCTAATATTTAACATAAACATTCACATTTTACAAAAAGGAATATAAATTAGTAAATGTTTCGAAGATTTTTTTTTTAACATAGCCAGTATTCTCTGAAAAAGTTGAGTGGCATATATTTTTGTTTGAAACTGTTATATTTAAAATTGATGCATTGAGAAGGAATTTCTTTAACTTTGACTATCCATTCAAACTCTGTGACTGCAGGCCGGGTAGACGGGGCGATTGCCTGAGAATCGCTGTAAAATGCTGCAGAAGCCTCTCATTTGACCATATACTGTTTTTCGATGATTTGAATCGTACCGAAGCTGGTAGCTTCATTGCTGGGATCCCAAACTTGGTTGTTTTAAAATAGAAATATCATTGGCTAGGCGTCCAGCAGGGCCTGTCTAAGAAACTGTAGCAAAATGGCTCACGCTGCTAGAAACAAAAAAGAATGCCTTTTCTTTTTTACGAAAAAAAAAAAAAATTACGAGAAGTTTTATTCGAAGAAAAAAACTGTCGTTGAAATGTACTTTCGTGATTGTACTGTTCTGCGGGTATGTGAAGGACGTTCAGTATCGGGGAAACAACTCTGACGGTCCCAGTGTGGTAAGGAAGCATGTTCTCGCATAGACACGCGACCAATGACCACGGGAGAGTAGTGGAGAGGTTTGGACGGTTAACAGCGAGGTCTTGACAGCCGGTGAGGGTGAAGCGAGGTGAGTATGGAGCAGCGCCGGAATGCAATGACGGGGAAAAAGGGAGATCCCCGAGGAAACCCACCGAACAGCGGTATCGTCTGTCACGATTTACAAAGGAGCGACCCCGCAAGGGAATCGAACCCGGCTAACCATCGTGGGAGGCGAGTAGTCTGACCACTACACCATCGTGGCGCCTCATGACCAAGGGAAAATTACAGGTGTGCACGTAGTATGTCGAAGCCTAGCGTGAACATAAAATGTTGGCTCGAAAAAAACAGGTGGCCCTAGAAATAACATGTGTCTGGTGAGATGCGCCTTGTCCCTAAATTAATTCAAGAAATTTTCCCGCCCACACTCAAGGTAGTTTTAACTGTAAAACTGACCGTGAAAAGAAGGGGACACACACACACACACACACACACACATTCAAGTGACTTACACTGCTCGTCAGCAGTAACAGAAAGTCTGCAGAAATATTTCTCATTGCTCGTCAGCAGTAACCGAAAGTCTGCAGAAATATTTCTCATTGCTCGTCAGCAGTAACCGAAAGTCTGCAGAAATATTTCTCATTGCTCGTCAGCAGTAACCGAAAGTCTGCAGAAATATTTCTCATTGCTCGTCAGCAGTAACCGAAAGTCTGCAGAAATATTTCTCATTGCTCGTCAGCAGTAACCGAAAGTCTGCAGAAATATTTCTCATTGCTCGTCAGCAGTAACAGAAAGTCTGCAGAAATATTTTTGTTCGTAAGTACGCCGATGGTTTCGGAACGCTTGGAAGTGATGTTCATTTTAATTAAAATAATGTGATAAAACCAGGAAGTTCAGTCTTAAATTTTATTTCACTGCTGATTTAAACAGACTGTTTACGCATAAAATACAATGCTAACACTTACGGGACTAAAGAAAATAAACTTTCATATCAAGATAATTTACGTTTCGAGGTTATTTTTGCTGTTCTTTCATAAAAAAAAACTATTTCGTGTTTTTTTAGTGATACTACCCTCGACATTTCTGCAAACATCTTTAGAGAAGACGTGACTTTAACCCCGCGCCAATATCTCGTTGTATGGTGCTACACGACGTCTGCCAGCTTCAGTGATGTCCAGCGTCCTCGGTAGTCGCAGCTTCGCACAAAGAGTGAGACTGAAACCGACGAATACCATTCTCAGTAAACACCAGTTCTCTTCCGCAGTAACGGAGCAATAACTGACGTCACTGGAATAACTGACCAGTGCAGTCATAACATCACAACTTTCAGTCCCCAGCCATTGGCCATCTCTGGAGTAGCTACATCTATGCGATAACTACACTCCTCAGACTATACCATTCAGATCAAGTGATGCGCTCGCCTTGTGATATTATTATCCCGTAGCGTTGTGATATTGGACTCAGAACTAGTCCAGTCTGTAGCCTCGCTGGATGCGGGACCAGATCCCCTCACGTGAGTAGGGCCTGCGCCCCTTCGCGGTACCTCCACACATGGCTGCCTCATCGGGCAAATTCTCACTGTAAGAAGAAAAAAATCCCCATCCTACTGTATTCCACCTCTTTGTTATTAAGGAGTTAGTCCAGGCCTTTCATGTAGCAATGTTGTACTCTGATCACGCTCGCCGCTGCACTGAGAAAAAATGTTGAATTAATGAAACAAAGTTAGTTTGGCGCAACCAAATAAATTGTTTGTAAAGTGGCAATTAAATATTTTGTTTTTATTATTTGGTTGCCCCCAAACTGTTTGGTTTGTGCAACTTAAGATTTATTTGGATCTGCGTACATTAAACATTTTCGGTTATTATAAACAAAAGTGAAAGCCCGACCAGGATTGTTAGAGCCCGAGCACTACGCCCTAAGTAACCTCAGCTAATGGGACAACTAAGAGAGTGGAATGTTATTGAAAGCATACAAATTAATAAATAGAATAAGTTAACATTTTAATTTTTACAGTACTACTACATGTACCCTCTCGACCATTCCCATGCAGTTCAATTTCTTCACTTTGAAATTCCTACTATCGGAGCCACCTGTCTGACGGAGAATGAGTTACAATACTGCCGCCAGTGAGTATTGTAACGCGGGCGGCGTCGGCGTGATCCCAACAGTGTTCAACGAGACGCGAAGGAGCTACAGGAGACGATGTCTGATAATCACCGGGTGTCGAGTTCTCCCGCTGAAGTGCAGTTAACATTCTTGACCTGGAGTCAATGGAACACGTGCCCGACGTCCGTGGGGTGAGAGACTGGAATGTTCACTGGAGCGGTTCGTCAGCTCTCTCAGACGGAGGCCAGGATCAACAGTAACGACCGGGCTGGATACACTCGTCGGCTACCCGTCCTACAGCCCAAAACGTACAGCTGGAGAAAAAAAAATCGACGGGGAAGTGACAACGGGACAGTTCTGTAAACGGGCTTCGGGTAGCAGCAGCCAAACTTCTGTACTCAGTAGCATAATGTTCCGTTAGTTTGTTAGAGTCACTTTTGCTGCAGGAACAATCCAACTGTTGTTGAAGTCATGTTGTTGGAGGAACTATCTGTTCTGTAGGAGTAACGGAATTCCTATCCACGTTAACGATATTTAGATGGTACCAACAGCCAATCAGATTGCTGTCCATATATTAATAGTCCATGTAGGTTATGGGTACAGATACTTGGTTCCTACGACCATATTTTTTTCTAAGTGTATACGGAATGCTTTTAACCTGTTCTGTCCGAATTCAGTGACGAGCTCAAGTGTCGCAATCGCTTATGTTTTCGACGTGCGCCGTATTTGTTTGACGCGTGCTTCTGGCGACCGGTGAACAATGTGTTGCGTGTCCTGTGATGTCAGCATTAACGATTCATAGAATACAGGTGCGGAATTTCCCCCGCATATTGTTGCCGACAAGGAAGACACAACACGCGGCCGTGGATACCTCGATGTGTACAGTGCCGACCATATGTAGCCTTCATGAGCAACATGACCTCGATCACGAACACGGAGGCTGGGCGGGTCAAGGAGAAACGCCTGCCTGGTAATATAAGCCAGGTGTAGTTCCAGGCAAACACTCGGAACGCTATGGCCGAAAGTGATTCGGGCTACACTAAAAAGTAAAATGCCTCTGCCACTGAAAACAAAATTGGCGTGGATGCAGTTCCATAGTTTCGTTAATACTTGACAGGATCTTTAAAATAACTTTATAGCCCGTCAAAAGTAATTATCGTGACTGTAAATAACAATATTTTTTATAACTATTGAAGTGAACAAGATAGACTGCATTACCTGCTGTTACATATGACAGTAGGTATATTTGATTGGGGGACTTTCAACTCGGCAAGCAATTTGCTGAGAGCCAGCCCAGTAATAAACTGTATTCAGTGGAGTAGCATGCGAAATGCTGTGCGAACCGATAGAACGGTGATAGGTAGGAAAACGGAGACCAACAAGAACTACGTTCCGACACTATTATACATTGCTTTGAATGCTAGTAAATATGTACAGTGTGCAAAGTGTTAAACGCCTTCTAGGCAAAACGACTCTCATGATAAACCACTTTAGGCGAAACGACTGTCTGGTAATGAACAAAAAGCGAGAGCTTTTTAGGATAAACACCGTTTAGGCCTAACGCTGGCAGACTGAATGCCTTTAAGTTAAACTACGCTGTTTCTAAATTAAGTTTTCAGAAATTAGGGAAAAAGGGATGATTTCGTGATTATCTATATTGATCTTATTACTCAAGTTTGTGATTAAATCATACATTATGCCTGATTTCAGATAATGCATCTTAAACTCAGGCGGATGCACTAAAAAATAATTTCTTACAAGGTTTTTTTTTTTGTTGCTAAAACCATAGAAAAATTGCTCTTCAGTTAAGAGGGATTTTGCGGGTTGCACAGTGGCCCTGAAGTGCTGGAATTACCTCTTGAAATTTTGCTTTAAGAAGCCTAGAGAATGTTTAGGTCGAAACAAGGAAACAAAGACCGAATTCTACGATGTCAAGGCAGAAACCAACAAACAAGCAACCAAGGCTGGACTGGACATAGGACTGTGTAATCTGTCGTACATGACACTGAACTAGTGGTATTGTACAGTTTCTACCTATCAGCCGGTGCACCGAACAAATTTAAGAGCAAAACGCAAAGCTCGTCGAAGAATGATGATTTTAACTTTCTACGCGAACACACAATAGAATATCGGGTGACACTTCCAGTAGAACTGTATTATTCTGCACGTCATTATTTCCTGCGTATAAATTGCTAATAAATCAATAAACTACTCCGATAGCTTAGCATAATGTCGATCGAGCGTGACTGTAAACCAATTCCCAAGTTAAGAGAGTCTAAATCTAACGAATAACAAACCGGTTTGGTAACCACCAGTTTGAACATCATGTCGCCCTTGGGAATTTCACTGGTTCACAAAAGAATAAAATAATCGTCTTAACGAGACGTTCTGGTGTCCTTCGGCCTCTATGTTTGCAGCGTGGATCCTTTCTTGATCGTCATCAAACTACTCGTTACTTGAGACTTCTTTCTGATCACGCTCCAGGCTGTTGCACCGAAAACTCGTAATCATCGCCGCTTATTCTCCGTCCACTGTGCAGTTCTACCAACCGCTGTCGTCTAATTGTTACTGTTATTCCAGAGGACTTGCCTTACACTTGTTATGATACATGCTTGTGCCAATTTTACCTTGATTCAGGAACACCTGATTTTCCAAGAAAGATTTCCGCTCAACCTAGGCTTCAGCATCCGAAAGACTGTTCACGGTAAAGTAAACACTTTTGAAAGCCCTACTTAAGATTTAATTGCCATGGGTTTAATGACTTTATTAATGCGCCATTCAATTGTAAAACGTGTGAACGTTAGGTAAATAAATTTAATAACTAATATGCCAATTCGTACTTTAATATGCATAATGCAAAAATTCGCCAAATTTTTTTGCTGTAAGTTTATCCATCACACGTCGGGACTAGTAACTACTTTACTTGATTCGTTGCCAACTTAAAATGGGAGCTAGAATGCCAGTCTGTACAGCATCATATACCTATGTTGTTAACGAGCAGTTATATTTTTTAGAGATTGGTGTGTCTAAGTGCTCATTTTGACGTGAACAGTCTTTACGGGCACTCGTGCAGTCTTTCTCTGCGTGAGAAGACGTTCTCTTTATTTCCCGGGCCTCGCGGCAGATAAATACACCGACACGAAATGACGTAGCGATTACTCTGACGTGGCTGTACTCATGTCTTGATTGGCTACTGCGCTCCGCTGCGAAAGGTTCCCTTATTGGCTAGTCTGCCGTCTGATAAGTAGGTTGGCAGACGCTGATTGGTGAACGATTGCTGGCCAGTGACGCCCTTTTTAGTAGCGCGTGCGGTTGAAGTTCACGGAATGAGCCGCTGTTTTGAGCCTACGTCATTATGCACTCTGTGTCTGGGCCAATCAGGATCAGGTCACCCTGACACTGAAAGTCTGAGAAGTAAGTCCCGTTGTTGGATTGTCAGTGGAAGAAAACGCAAGAGACGTTGAGAATGCAAGTCTTCTGCAGGTCGCGTCGCAACAGTAAAGGTGGAAATGAGAGTCACTGGTAATGCCACTGCATGTCTCCGGGTGGTAGAAAGAGACGATGTTGTTTTAGTTTGCGTATGTCTGACAATGAAACGTTCCCCTCTTCTAACGACTATCACAAGTCGCTCAGAGCCTTCAAGGCAGGCGTGTGTTCTCCCCCAACACCGCCGCAGTGTCAGCTCACAACAGTACAAGTGGGGGTAATGCCGACGGAACGATCACCCTACCTCCCGTAACCCAACAATTCAGCCGTTCTCAAACTCTGTATTTTACACTATTATAAAATTACATATGCTAGAAACAATATAAACCTTAAATCATTTAATTTTTAAAACGTTGGTGCTAATTATGGTACAAAAATTCTGTCTCGATGATAGTTTGAATATTTACTACCCAGAGACACTATAAGTTTGCGCTTGAGTTCAGTAGCAAGGTGGGCGGCACGTAAGTACATGTTCATTTTACGTGTGCCATTTCCCCTGTTCTCGTACAACACGTCCTGCACCGCTCTGGTACCTTCACTCCGCGTGGCCGGGTGTGACAGGAGGATGAGCTGTCTGTGGCGGCAGACAATAAACAAGTGAGCTCTGCTCCAGTGTGTATAGGACTGCGGAGTCTAGCTTGTTGCCGCCTTATTGATGCGAAATGGTAGTCTCCATTAATACCAGATAGATATATAAAACTTACTAAAAGCCAGGTTTTAAAGTTGTGAATGACAAAAACCTTTAACCTTTATATAACACACCAAAGGAATCTCAGAATGGTAAACCTATGTATGATGTATACGTTTTTTAAACATTTGTTATATTGTTACGCTATTTCCTACATATTAACATCATATAATAATATTTATTGATAATTTTATTTTTAATATATTATAAGAATATATAAACTTAATTGAGAGAGGAGGAGATGTGAAGTCGGCTGGCTCTTCTTAAATTTATTTACAATAATAACTAGAATAATTTTTTTTAAATTTGAAGTTATAAAGGAATATGCAGGAAGAAATATAACGATTGGAGAACTGAAATAAGCAACTGTATGTATCTAAGAAGATGTTGCATGCTTGTTACCTTAAAACGTTTGATTTTGTTAACTGTTTATGATGAGATAATCTGTGCTAGAAGCAAAAGTTGGTGTGATACTCTGGCCACTGTACGCTATGTTAAGGTTTATTCTACTTGGGTTAGGAATAAAACGCGATTTCTTATGGGAGAGTTTGGCATAGGGAATATTTCCAACGCTAGGTGCGTAGTGTTCCAAAAGGTAACTGTTAATTAATATTTTAGGCTACGTGAATAATAAAAGAGAAATATTTTACTTAGTCAGGAAGTTTTTTTTATATTCAATTCATGGTTATTAAAATTATCCTTATTTTAACGTAGAAACTACCAAAAATCTGGCAAGTTACCGACACCGGCACTTACCTAGTGGCGAAAATGTTTGGTTGGCAAACCTGTAACAGTGATGTTCCCAACCTATAGTAGAAGTGACCTTAGCTATGCGTGTAGTGTGATGGTGACGTACCGAAGTCTGCGGTGCAGGCGTGAGTCTGAGGGTGCTCCAGCATGCAGGAGCAGGCGAGCACGGAGGTGTAGCTCGTGACGGCGAACAGAACAGCTACACTCAGCCACAACGCCGCCACAGTCGACCTCCTCCACTGTGTCGCCATTGCCACCTGCAACACGCAGCACCAGTTACACATCACCCTTCATTACCCACAACACTTTGAGCTTTATTGTCTTACAGATAGGACATTTGTTGAAGCTTGCTCTGTTTCACATGGCAAATACCTTGTTTCGTTATCACGACCAACAAGATGTGTACTTTTTCCTCGGTGTTAGTAATGTGAACTATTTAAAACGTAGAGCAGTAGCACCGTCTATGAATCATATATCCACCGGGAGATCATTAGACTCTGAGCCTCACAGTGCATAGTACCGATCAAATATAACCTTCCCAGGCAATCTGTAGACAGTTATCTACATTGGCATGAAAGGGTTAAAAATATCTTCCACGGGGGAGTTCGCCCAAAGCCGCGGTTGTTTGTTCGTTGGCAGCTGCCGCAACTTGGTGCACCTGATGCGGTCACATTGTTCATTCCCATTTTTAACTGGCTAAAGAGTTGAGCAGGGAATGCCAAAACTACTGTGGCCCAGTCATAAAACGAAAACTGCAGGCGCACACGTGGGATATACGCCGACCACGTTTAATTGAGCATTTTGGAAGTCAGCCTTTGAAATATGTCACTGCCGCGAACTGCGTACATATTAACAGGCACACTGAGTATCACGCGCTTTGTAAAGTTGGTAAAGACGGAGGGGAGATAGTTCCATCTCTTAACGCAGAATTAAAAGTGCTAGGTGAACATTTGTGAATACTAAAATAATTTATTATGTTTTCTGGTTTTTAAAATGCATATCAGTGTGTAACAATTAAATATGAGCAAATCAGCACAATATTAATTTTTGTGGATTAATTTTACAGTTTCACTTGACCGACGCATGAATAAAGTAACCAGGCCCATGGCTATGTTAATGTAACATATGGCGGAATAATACACAATGTCCATAAGAGTAGATCTGAAGCAGGGCTTATAAAAGTGCTCAGTTTACCGTGAAATTGCGTGGAACGTAGAAACCAGCTATCCCTAGCAATAAAGAAAGAAATAAGTTTGAAATGTTCGCAGTTGGTTGGAAACTAGCCAACAGTCGACGTTTCGCACCATAAATCACTGCCATTAGGTATAACAAACGTGGACACTTTGGATCCATCACAAAGGAAAAGTCATCTTCCAGAAAAGACACGTGGAGATCAAACGAACTTCGAGAAGACGTGAAGCAAGCCGAGTCCTTGACGCAGAGTTTAAGAAGTAATTACCGCGATGGTGTTAATTGGAAAGGTAAAAAAAAAACGAGGCTTCTGTCTCTAACTTGTGTGTTGTTCCTGCTGCCAAAATATTGGAGCCGAGATAGAGCCACTGTGTAAATATTCACACAGCCCACCGAGCTTGTTTGTTCATTTAGAGATAGACAAGGCCGCCTGTTTTAAGCAGGAATATTTACACGCAGGGCAGAATTTAATATCTTACACTCCAGAAACATCTGCCCGCCGAAAAAAAAAAAATATGTTTTGCCCCAAAAGTATTGTTGATTGAATATAAAATATATTATATTAATATGGAATATAAAAGTAGGCTTGCCATTAACAACATTTTTATTCGACACACACACACAAACAAATATATATATATATATATATATGTATATATATATATATATGCACTGATAAACCTACATTATCATTACAATAGTTCAGCGGTAGTCTTCGTGGTAAAGTGAGTTACTGTATTCTGAAATTTAAACTGTTATATCGATGATCTTAGGAATTCGTTACTTGGTAACTTAGGATTTAGAAAGTTTGGTTACGTCTTGAAAACTAAAACGTACGAAAGAAAAGTTTTAATATCTCTTCAATCTTTATTTTCGCATGCAGGAAAATTTCTGTATTGTAAATACATTTATGTTATTAAAAAAAAACGAAAATTTATAACAGCCAACCTACATTTCTTTTACCTTCCGTTAGAATTAATGCAACCTCTTTGCTATTCAGAAAGCTTTGAATGAAATGTTACAGTGTACGTGCATTCCTGCAACTTTCTGACTGAACAATTTAAAAATACGTTACTCCGACACTGAACTCCGCGTTCCGCAGACAGACACACAGTAAAACATGCAATTAAAACAGGAAATTAATATTGGAGTAAAACTAGTTGTTGAATAATTTCGCGACAAACAAGTACCCCTGGGTATGGATTATCCGGGATTCAAAACCATAGAATGTAACGTCTTATCAACTCGCGCACTGAGGTCGTCCTTAGCTCTCTCGGTCCCACATGGATTTATATTTTCAAATGTTGTAAAAAAACTAATATTTCAACGTGACCTGTACTCGCGTTAAGCATCCAATAAACGGCATGTTTGATACTCAGTTATTTATGGTGTAGCGATGTCCGCAAATCTTACAACCTGCGTGGAAGACGCTGAATACGATTGCATTCCGATCGCTCACGAGTGTACAGAAAGAACCACAAATCTCCTACCTGTGCAACATGTCCACGAACACAAACGGGCGATCGAGTGGGTTAACCCGTTCAGTCGCCGTGTTCACGTAGCGCATTAGTGATACTTATGAGCCTTGCTGTACACAGCAAGTCATCGGTGCCCAAGTCTTCTTTGTGGCTAACGTGATTTGTGGAATTTTATTAACCTGTTTGACATGAATGGTTAATTCCAACATCATCGAGCACGCAGCAAGTTGTTCACTGGTTGCAATACAAGCTGTGAACATAAGTTCGGCGCATAACAAACAATTACGTGGTTGCGACATTTCGACTCGGAAATTAATGCGAGGCCGAGCGTGTTAACAGAAGCGCCAGCCAACGAGAAGGAGATAATTATCAAGCACGTTTAAGACTGTGAAGCCTAGCCTGTTAAAGTAAAATTCAGATGGGGACGGTATCTTGCCTTAACGTACCAGCACACAGTTCCAGATGGCAGAAATTCTTACTTGTGTGACCTCTCACTGGACGGGTGCCCCTGCTAAGCCTCCTTATGCAACCGTAGCACCAGGTATGTATCACTGGTTGCCTGACAACAGGCGCTATCCATTATTAGAGCGTTCCCGTGCATTGTGTAAATTTCACTTTGCAATTTTACTAAGAAATATTTGGAAATCAGTTGCCAAGATTATTTTTTGTAACACCAAAAGTAAGTTATACCAATTTTTGNTTTACTAAGAAATATTTGGAAATCAGTTGCCAAGATTATTTTTTGTAACACCAAAAGTAAGTTATACCAATTTTTGACGTGACAACGTCTTAAATTAGGTTGCGGCTGGGAGTCACTTATGAAAAAGTGTAACGCTCGGTANTTTTTTTTTCTAAAATGTTATCGTGGAATGTGCAAAACTAATGATGAGTTTTAACAATCGAGTTCTGCGGACTTCAAATTCATGATGGACATGGGACAGCCTAAACAACTTTGTATGTTTCATAAAACAATGTGTTGTGAAGATGAAGTACTTCAGTTGCACGGTGACAAGGAAATGTTTGGCAACTAGTATCCGGATAGCAGTTTGCAAAGCACACAGAGGATTCTTGCTGCGTGGTCACAGTGTGTTGCAACGCCGCAGTGCAAACAAGAGTGTCCCCTGCAGAGGCATGCGGTACGAGTGACGGGACTGAGGAAGCACTGAGAGTGATGAGGGTAGGCGCATAAACAATCGCACTGCTAATGCGCGCCATTTCCTGAGCTGGCGTACAGCCCGGCAGCCGTTCCGCAAGCTGTCGCCGAGCTTCCACAGGGTACTTCCATTCAAACGTGACTTCCCGGAAAGATTTTTACACCTTCAACTGAAACCACTTTCGTGAAATGAATTATTATTTTAGTTTCACGCGTCTATCGTGCCTATCCGCTAACAACGGACGTTCAATACAAGAACTTAACCAATCCCGTCTGCACTGTGAGAAAGGTTTGCTCCAGACAACAAAATGACTATTTTTATAGAGCCAAATGTATTATTAGTGACCACAACAAAATAGTTTTTTGCGTAAACAAAACTTTAAATCAATTAAATTTATGTTGTTCTCCTAAAAAAATAAACGTTTGAATAAGCAAAAACCCCGTGCTGGGGTAATAAATTTTCCTACGCGAGTCAGGTACAAAAATTTATGAGAGTGGAAATTCCCTGGCTTCGCTTACTCTGGGGACGAGTTACAATTGTTCGGAATGTAGAAGTCATGAAATGTTTTCGAGTTGAGTTGAGAGACGTGAGATCCCCGACAAAACCCGCCGACCAGCGGTATTGCCCGGCACGATCTCCACTTGCAGAAATTCGGGAGTGACCCGGTCGGGTATTTAACCCGGTTTGCCTTGGTGGAAGGCGAGCAGTCTAACAGCTCAGCCATCGCGGCCCCTTTCGTATAGTGGAGAACGTCAATTACTCAAGGCACGGGTTCGATTCCCCTCCCGGCCGTCATTTTGTTCTTAGTTGGTAATATTTATTTTGTGACAAAATAATACTATTTTATTTGCTTTTCATTGGAATGCTTATTAAAACATATAAAATGAAATTTTTTTAACACAAATGTTAACATCAGTTCAACACAATATATGTTTTGCAGCAACATAAACATCACCTTAACGTTGGCAGTAGAGTATGGAGGTAACGTTACTTAAGGACTAATCCTTGCATTTACATTAATAGCTAAGTAGCATATTGTAGTGGTTTCTTCACACTTTTTGAATAAAATTTTCGAAAAATCTCCCTATTTTTGACTTTCTTGGTAGTTTCCTAAAAATGTCACGTATAACAAGCGTTTTATACTTGTGTTAGTATAAAAATACATTATTGTTAGATTGAACTTTTACTTATATCCTGTTAAAAAAAATATATTTCAATAATAATAAATATAATAAATATAGGGAGAGAAAAGGTATGTCGGTAATGCCTAGTAATGAATAATTATTATGGAAATCAATATTACACTGAGTGCGCACGAATTCGGTGCGGTGTCCGTTTGGTGTAATTCTCTAGTTTTGTTTGCGCGAGGCGGAGGAATAGCCCGAAAGTAGAACTTCAGCAGGACTTCAGAAAAGTCTGAAGTAACCGTGAACAGCATATACATTGAGAGCGCCCGCAGATATCAAACAAATTACTGTAGTTGTAACAATAATACTTCCGGTACAAAATTAGACTTTTACCTGCGTGTCTTGATACATAAGTTGTGAAATGTTTACGGGAACAGGAGACGAGAAGCAGAAGTGCGTAAAGGGCTCGGTTGAAGCCGGAGCTCGTTGCCTTGCCCACGCAGGGCAGAGTTGTGAAGGTCGATAATGCCGGAGCAAGCAAACAAACCACCGTCTCTGGCGCGCAGTTGCACTCCTCCAGTCGTCGCCGAAGGGCAGCTCCTCCTGGCAGGACGGGGCAGCCCGCCAAGGTCGTGTGTGTTTATGTTTACACCAGCCTCACGAGATGACGCACCCACCTTGTTCTCGCTCACTGACGTCCCTACTCACCGTCGCCTTTAAGGGGAATCCCTAGTAGAAATAATGTTAAAACGCCTCAAACTTACAGCTGGTCATAAAGAAGCATTGTAACAGGCCCTCCAAACACTGCCATGTGCATTCCCGTGAAGCTGAATTCCTCGCAAACTATAACTGTAACAGTAGGATAATGTTACACGTGATGTAAGCTCGTGGATTAAACTAAGTATGCCACTTTATAATTTCCCTCTTTCCCTTAAGGAAACTGATTAGAAAATGCTGGAAATGCTATCTTTCAACGATGTTCACTATTTTTTCTTTGAATATATTATACAAAATAACAGNATTAGAAAATGCTGGAAATGCTATCTTTCAACGATGTTCACTATTTTTTCTTTGAATATATTATACAAAATAACAGTAAAAACTGTCGTCCGTAGATTTTTTTTTTGCATTTCCTGGAAAAAAGTGTTGTTATCAGAAGATTAATTTATTGAGATGAGGGGTCTTAATGATGTTGTGGTTAGACTGCTCGCCTCCCACCTTGGCGAAACGGACTCGATTCCCGGCGGGGTCGCTCCCGGATTTTCGCAGGTGGGAATCGTGCCAGACGATGCCACTGGTCAGCTGGTTTTATCGGGGATATCCCCCCCCCTCCATGACATAGCATTCCGGTGGTGCTCCATGCTCACCTCGCTTCTGGCTCGTCAGTTCTCAAGACCTCGGTTTTAAAGGCCGCCCAAATATCTTCACTCACTTACTCACCAGTTGTAGTATATTCGAGGTTTCTTCACACTTTTCGAATCAAACATTTGAAAAATCACCCCACGTATTACGTGTTTGATTGTTTCCTACATATGTCATGAATCACAAGCGCTATTTATTCTTCTAATATAAACGTATTCTACTTTTGGTCAAATTAAACTTTTAATTAAATACAATATCTAAATTATAACATTTTATATAAAAATTAATGCGAATAATACCAAGGAGAAAATATGTAAGTTGGCAATGGTTAATAATAAATAGTTATCATTCAAAATATTATNAATGCGAATAATACCAAGGAGAAAATATGTAAGTTGGCAATGGTTAATAATAAATAGTTATCATTCAAAATATTATAATAAAAGTGAATGCGCACGAATGCGGTGCGTAGTCCCATTAGTGTGTTATTTTCTAGACTACGTAAAGCTTTGTTTGCAAGAGGCGGAGGAATGGCCTGAAAGTAGCAATTCAGCAGGGTTTCAGAAAAGTTGTAAGTAACCGTGCATGCACTGTACTTGGTCTTTGCGTTCCCACTTACAACTNATTCAGCAGGGTTTCAGAAAAGTTGTAAGTAACCGTGCATGCACTGTACTTGGTCTTTGCGTTCCCACTTACAACCGTCCAGACAAGATCACCGAACACCACAACATGCATCCAGTAAGGGCGACTAGTTTCTATGTTGTCTCATACGTCTGCGGACGTAGTCTACACCGAAGTCAGAAAGTAAGTAGAACGTTGTCGGTGGCGTCGTGCTAGAAAGACGTCAGACAGGTTTGGTTTCGACTGCCGGCCTGCAGGGCTGTGCTCGACCCGCGAGAGGACAGTGGTGTGAGGGCTTCGTGAATTTGCTCGCTAGCTCGAGACTGTTTTCGGGCGAGAGAATCTCCTGTGTGTTGCCCGGGAAACCGAGCTGACATTTAGCCCTGTCGCTGAACCTTTCCTCTCTTGTTCCGCCCGACGGCGCTGGGGCGAGCGGGCAGGATTCAGCTCCCGAGAGGCGTGAATTTCCTTTCACCGACGACGCGCGGAGGAAAAAGGCCGAGGAGAAAACAAGGCGAAAAAATAAAACGGGGTGAGACTGTGTCGGGGAGACGGCCGTAGGTTTTACGTGAATACGTTGCGTTTGCGGCGCCGCGTCGATTTGCCTACTGTTACGCATTAGCTTTTAAGTCAATTCATACCTGAAAGGGGTTATGGGCGTAGCCAAATAATCAGTCGTGATTAGGTAGTATAAGATGTATAAGATGAAGTTTATTAGAGGCGGTTAACGACGGCCGGACACGCCCATCTCTCCGCGTCTTCTTGGTCCGCTGCCCGACGACAAATGACCTCGCTCCCGGTGTTACGCTGGCCTATATCGGGCGCGTTGTTTAATATTTTCGGCCCCGTTTAGTGGCAGGTGGAGGGGGTTTCTGCAACCGTATTTCGCAAGGTGTTGTTGCAATCACGCTCGTGCCCTGGTTCAATGTTTGAAGGTGTGAACAGGAAGGCAGTTAAGCTAAGGCCTGATCACTTCATAACACTACGTTCTCGAAGCCTTCGTTCCGCCACATACTTGGCAGTACTGGTCGATGGCTGATGAGATACGTTGGTTGTATTTCCTCTGGGCTTTTCGGTGAGTATGGGTAGAGATAAAGGAAAATAGCGAAACATTTTTGAGCTAACATATCTTCTATAGCACTCTTAACTAGTTTAGTCTTTCATGATGTGATGAACAAGGTTTTAACTCTGCTAAGATCTTCGCAGACCAATCACGAAAGTTCTGCCTTATAGTATATTAGAATCCCCGTTGACTCAGTGAAATTGGGTAGTAGCTTCATACATGTATGAAAGCCAATTAGGAAATAAAACTGTCTCAAATGTGTACAGTACGTTGAATCCTAGTAGTCAACTTTTCCCGCGATAAACCATCATCTCTAAGTAAGGGCCGACATTGATATAGTACTTTTTTTTTATTTGCAACCAACAAATGTTTTAACTTTTATATAGCTTGAATTGACATATAAAGACGATATACTTAGTTTATACACAAAAATCAACGCGCTAGCACATCGCGAGATGTATTTCCCGGAAATTTTCGCCCGAACCTAAAATTACCGCCAGTCGCCGCGCCGCCCCCACCCTCGCCTTGCGCATGCGCGGCGCCAACTCGAGGTCGTGCTCGCACATAGTCGTGTACACGACCGGATCAGATCACTTATATTTCAATTGTGTTACTAGTCACGAAGTTATAGTGCCGGAATGAATAACCCTGCAAACGTTACAACGCCGTTTCCATCCTTGTAATCCATGTTTCGGTCTGGTTTTGAACCCTTTCATTCACAGTGTCCTCTATGTGGAACGTTGCATATGGAGTGGCTTAAATGGTCTGCACTGTACACAGTAGAACGTACCGTCCAATAAGAAAGGTCCCCTGCGTGTGCCAGACATCATTCACTGCTGAGACTATGTTCCCTTGTCTCATAAATCACTGCTACCAGTAACATAAAGCACAGATATATATCTATTGATCCCTATGCATGACAAAGCGTCATCTGAATATCAGTACAGTCCGATCAAAATATTTGTTTGTTTCAACGCCTAAAATTATATATTTAATTTTGACTGAAAGGGTAAAAAAAAACTATTCGCATCAATAAAGACATACGCACGTTGCTACAGTCTTGAAGGGAGGGTAGACGGGTGTTGACGTTTAACACTTCGAATATCGTTGACTTCTAACGTCAACTGAATTCAATAGAGTTATATGTAGGACCCTTATTACTTCGCATAATAGTTTTGTGGCAGACTAAGTGTCATACAAGAACATGTAAAACAGAAGTGTGTCGTTGGACGCTCATCCTACACGCCCTTCAGAACTATGGACCAACAGTAAACATGCAACTCTCTGGCCTTTTCATTTACGTTTGGCCGAGCCGAAAGGGAGAATATGGCAGAGGCCAATGAGAAAATCTGCTTGAAGTATGAATATGAGTGTGAATTCTAGCATGGCGCCGTTTTATAACGCGAAATAAAAGGGTCTCTAGTTATAGTCAGTTGGCCGTAACATTACGACGTGCACATTCTTTGAGGACATCGAGGCGTAGTATTACGTCGTCCGTAGATCTCACGAGGTTCGCTGCAGCGTAAAGTTACGTCGGCAACACGCGAAGTGGCAATTACTCAAACGAAACAGACGGTTTATATATTTGATTTGGACACTGTCAAATAGTCATTTCGTTGGCCGAAAGGCGGCCAATAATGAACGTTGTGCAAGTCAGTAAGCACCCCCGTGTAGTGCGGACCAGTAGGTAGATGGCCTGTGAGAATATACACACTATAGTCTATCCGCGATTCCTTCACACTTTTTCTAATCTAACCTTTGAAAAACCACCCCATGTATGACGTGTTTGGTTATTTCCTAAATATGCTGTGTATCACAAGCGTTTTATACTTCTGTTAAAATAAAAGTACCTAATGTTTCGTTAAATTGAAATTGAACTTATATTTTGTCTATAAATTGTATTATCTCGTATATAATTGATATGAATATAAACAGTGTAAAAACCGGTGTGTTGGTAATGCCCAGTAAGAAATAGTTCTCATGCAGAATATTATTAAAGTGAGTAGGTACGATTGCTGTGCGCTGTCCCTTCGGTGTAATTTTCTAGACGTTGTTTGCATGAGACGGAGAAATAGCTTGGAAATATAACTTTAGCAGGGCTTCATAAAAATGTTGGAAGTAACCGCGAATTGACTATAACAGAAATGGCGATCAAGCAGTGCTGGATACAGGCGATTCACTTCTCGCTTGTCTTAGACATCTTTAAATCTGTATCGACATAGAAATGTCACAGAAACCTTCCCAGTTCGACGGACACCTTAAATGTTCTACCGACAATCTGCAAAATGGATAGGTGAGACGAGATGTGGTTGGAGATACAGCGGAATGTGGTGGTAAGGGAAATAGGAGCACTCTGAGAAAACCCAACGGACATTTACAAAAGAAAATACGTCTAACATACAGGATACCTAAAGAAACTACCTCACCACCAAAACTACATTTAATGAATGGTTTTTATTCTTAAAACGAATTATCGTATGTATGCCCTGAAACGTAAGGTTTAATTAAAACAGTTTAACTAGGGACACCCGAATTTTGGGAAAAGATTTACGCACATGCCAAATTTCAATACCCTACAGCATAACAGTTTTATTTCCCTTATTGGCGGCGTGGCGTGTCTTTGTGAGAAAGCAGTTTCTTACTTGGATGGCCGAACATAATAAGGTTACTCCGATACTGTATGCCAGTGATTGGCGGGCAGACACATAAGACGCGTAACATATAAGTCATCCGATGACGAAAGTGGATCTGAGCTAAAGTGTTGCGAAAAGTATTTGCTAATTCTGCCCGACTACCAATAAGCTCCGAAAGTTTTCTCGTCGTAATTTCAGATTGCAATTTCCTATGGCTCACAGCTACTTTTGATTGTAATTTAGTTTGACTTGTAGTCATTTCGGTGTGCAGTGATTGCATATCTAACTGTAATCGTTGCAACATGGATACTATCACGCTTAGGGGTTGGTTATTAATTAAATGCTTCGCTATGGGTGCTGTGTCTAACAGCTGCACCAGCGGAGCAATGTAACGCACGGTACCTAATACGTTTGTCTCGCGTTGAGAGCGACTGGGAGGCGTAAAGCCCGTCATTTGCCACGCATTTGAGTGTTCGTTCTCAGTGGAAACTATTAAATCTATGGCTGACGGCTTTAGCTATTTATTGAAACATGTACAGTTCATACAACAGTGGTAAATATCAATTTGTGGCTTTACTGACTATCTTGTAAAACAGTCCAATCGTTTCTATTTCATTCTGTGTCATATATGGGCGCCGTTTCTGTGATTATATGAATATGAAACCACAAACTATTACCACCCTGCTAAGCATTAAAGTAAACTTTTATATACAATTATATTATTTTAATAATAATTTTATAA
>NQII01001809.1:354666-377715 GCA_002778355.1 Clitarchus hookeri
TCCTCGTGGTCCAACCGTTTGCAGTCGTGTCCTTATGCCTCAAGTACCGTTTTCGCGCCGAGTCTTATTTAACCAAGTTCGTTTCCCTTCTACAATTGCTACTCCCACATTAGTTTCAGAGCTTTCTCCGTACTTATTTCTCCAGTTTATTTATCATTATCTTTGCCGTGCCATTTTCACTGAGTTTTTTTTTTCCTAAAAGTGTCCGAGTAGGGGGGGGGGGGTATTTTCTCCCTCAATTTAACCACTTGCTTACTGGTTGTACATTAATAAAGTTTATTCTGATTTTCAATCGGGAAACTTGTAGTTTTTGTAGTGGATCCGCTCTAACTACGAGGTTTCTATAGCGGCATTACTGCGTCACTTCCGGGATTATCTGTTTAATACGGGACAACCATGTGTTGGTTGTCGAACTCTTACAACCTTCTGATGGCCAGTCTTGCAAAGTCTGTAAATATCTTACATTTTTCTTTGCTTTTCATTAATTTCCATTGTCAACATTTTCACCTTCTGTTATTGCTAGCTTCCTTTTCAGTTCAATTATTATATCATCAATTTTGGGACACTCTTGAACCACATGATGGACATCATATTATGTTTCACAAATTACACAGTTAGGTGATTCCGCCAAATTGAACTTGTGTAATTAGTGATATGAACAAGCCGTAGCGTAGAGCAGTGGNTCCGCCAAATTGAACTTGTGTAATTAGTGATATGAACAAGCCGTAGCGTAGAGCAGTGGTTTACGAATCAGCTACTTCCAGGGGAAATCATTGCGAACTGAGCTTCGTAAAGTACTGTGCCGGTCTAATATCATCATCCTGTGCAACACGTAGACAGTTACAATAGGCATGATAGGCATTATATTATTTCGCTAATTTACAGAAAATTAGTTTTTAGGTTAAGTGTGTTTTAGGTAAAATTTGGAATTTCAGGTTGTAAACCGGCCAGGAACTAAACCTTGTCGCGTATAAATAAATAAATGTTACTGCAATCTGCTTACAAATCCGTTAAACTCAGGCGACGTGAAATAGTCGGCAGCACTCAAAGCGTTTAANGTTTACGAATCAGCTACTTCCAGGGGAAATCATTGCGAACTGAGCTTCGTAAAGTACTGTGCCGGTCTAATATCACCATCCTGTGCAACACGTAGACAGTTACAATAGGCATGATAGGCATTATATTATTTCGCTAATTTACAGAAAATTAGTTTTTAGGTTAAGTGTGTTTTAGGTAAAATTTGGAATTTCAGGTTGTAAACCGGCCAGGAACTAAACCTTGTCGCGTATAAATAAATAAATGTTACTGCAATCTGCTTACAAATCCGTTAAACTCAGGCGACGTGAAATAGTCGGCAGCACTCAAAGCGTTTAACACTCGACTGTTGACATCGACGTTCGAAATTTTACTGGCGACGTGACGCAGCCCAGGGCGACTCCGGAGAGCGACAGGCCAGGATTTCAGAGAGTGGCCATCGCCGTGAGAGTCGGCCATCGCCTCCTGGCGGGGTTATATCTTCCTTGATTTGTGCGCGTTGTAAAAATCTCGTCCTTCCAGGAATTGAAGCGCCGCGTCCCCGAGATGGAAATGTAACACTTGAGGTCGGCGCCGACGGCTTTACGGTCTCGTAAAAGCAGCGCGACGCGCATGGGCGAGGACGAGGGGCGTGTCGACTAAGCGCCGTCAACCCACCACGACGTCGTCCCTCCAGAGCGGCCGTTTATAACACTCGTTATATAGCCCGCCAGGGCGACATCTCAGACAAAGCCGGCGCCACCAACTCCCGGCTTTCGACACGACACTGCCTTCACTGGGCTCTGGTCCACAGGGGCCGCGGTGGTGTAGTGGTCAGAACACTCACCTCCCGCCTAGGCGAACCGGGTTCGATTCCCGGCGGGATCGCTCCCTGATTCTCGCATGTGGGAATCGTGCCGGACGATGCCGCTGGTCGACGTCGACGGGTGTTCTCGGGTATCTCCCGTTTCCCCCCGCCCTTGCATTCCGGCGCTGCTCCATACTCACATCACTTCTTCCTCGTCGGCTCTCAAGACCTCGACGTCAGGAGCCACCAGCGGCGTGCGGTGAACTGTTGCAAGGTAAGCCGTGTTTTTTGCTCTGTGCTACACCTAATCGTTTGCTAGTTTACACATCGGCCACTTAAACGTAGAAGTGCAGTTGACGTCACAGCACGTGTGTAATGTGTGCCTCGTCGCTCTCTCGTGAGTGACCGCAATTCATTCTGTTTCTCTTGGCTCCACTCTGGTTACTGGTTCCTGCTGCGTGCGCCGAGTGTGTACGGCACTGAGCAAGAACCAGCTTACCTTGCAACTTTTACCACGCGACACCGACAGCCGCCCAAATCTATACATTCCACTCTCCACTCTGTCACCCGATTTTAACCATTTCAGTCGCGAGTTAACACTTTCATTCCCACTTTAATTTATGGTTTCCGGTGTTGCAAATAAGACATTTTTATACGCACTGTACTTAAATTGGTTAAGAAGTTGTAACTTTAATATAACCAATAAGCTGTAGGCGTTGTGTCCAGTGATTAGTGATATGAACCAGTCATGACGTAGAGTGGCAGCCCGGTCTACGACTCAGTTACTTCCAGGGAAGATCATTGGGCACCGAGCTTCGTAAAGTACAGTCCCGGTATAATATTACCTTCCTGTGGAACATGCAGACAGTTGGCTACAAAGGGCATGGAAGGGTTAATTTCCGAGCTGAAGTGTTGCAATCTTTAAATTTTTTGTTGTATTGTGTACTTGTGTCGAGCGTGCTTCTTGCAGCCAGTAAACAACGCGCTGCTAGTTAGTTAACACCGGCATTAGCCAGTCGCATACGAGAGATCCAGAAACATCAACAAATCAGAACACTCACGAGAAAGACGCTAAAAACACCGGCCGCTGAATTCTTGTGATGTTCAGTGCCGACCTCAAATATCCTTCATCTCCAACATGTGATCGATCATGGACACAGCGACTGTTCCTTGTGATGTGGCAATACACATTCCCTGATTGGCTGCGCGAGGTTCTGGTACCGGGCCTTTTGTCTGATTGGCTACTGTACGTTGAGAAATATTCCGTAATGGCCGGGCTGCCAGCTGCAAGATAGGTTACCAGGAGCTCATTGGCGCATAACGTTCCGACATTTTGCTGGCTAGTGACACCGTTTTTCTTGCGAGTGCGGCTGTACGTCGCGGGATTAAGCTGTTGTTTCGCCTCTGTATTATTCATTAGTCTGTGGCGCCACCTCGTTCGGTAAACACGCCAAGAACAGTAACATTCCAAGTGAAACCTAGGGGGTTTTAGGAGAGTAAATACGTTCCTGATATGCAATTCCGTGCTCGTATGTGTATTAAACAAAAGAAAACACTGACCTCAGTATAACCTATTCGTGGTTTCTTCACGCTTTTTTAATCAAACCTTTGAAAAATCACCCCGTGTGTGACGTGCTCGGTTATTTCCTAAATATGTCAAGTTTCAGAAGCGGTTTATACTCATGTTCAAGTAAAATTATCTTATTTTTTATTAAATTGAACTTTTACTTATATTTTATCTAGAAATTATACTGTTTAATCTACAGTTAATATGTATAAAAACAGGGAGAAAATAGGTGTGTTGGTAATACCTAGTAATAAATAGTTCTTGTGAGAAATATTATCAAACTGAGTGCGTACGAGGGCGGTGCAATGTCCCTTGGGTGTTATTTTGTAGACTCGGTTAAGTTTTGTTTCCACGAGGCAGAGGAATATCCTGGAAGTAGAACTTTAGCAGGGCTTCAGAAAAGTCGCAAGTAAGCGTGAATAGACTACTGTCATAAATTTTAACACTACACTGTCAATGCAACGTCGAATCTCACAAACGTATTTATTTAGAAGTTGCTGNATCCTGGAAGTAGAACTTTAGCAGGGCTTTAGAAAAGTCGCAAGTAAGCGTGAATAGACTACTGTCATAAATTTTAACACTACACTGTCAATGCAACGTCAAATCTCACAAACGTATTTATTTAGAAGTTGCCGACTTAACTGAAAGTCTACAGGCCATTGTTATCTGTAGCACGTATGCAGTTAATACAACGTCCAGCGCTGCTCATAGCGGCGAGGAGGAGGGCCCCGCTCACAAGTCGCCTGCAGCGTGAAAGGTGGAGTGCGCGGGTTGTGGAACCTCTCCGCGGAGGAATCCGCGCAGTCGGCGGTCACGGAAATACTCTGCAGAGGCGGGCATCGCCGCCTGAGAGACTGGAACACAGGCCGCGCGTGCCTGTGGCGGAGCGGAGGCAGAACCTCGCCCGCTCGCTGCCTCGGGGCGGGGAGGGGGGGTTGCTGTGCACACGGACCTCAATACTGTATATACAGTATACACATATGCACGTGTGAGCTCGCATGTGCAGTTAGAGCTTGTGATTGTTCGCGAAAAAAAATACGAGTACACGGTAGACTACAATTGCATAAGCACCCAGCAGCCGTGTGTCTATTGCCATTGGTCGAGACGGCGTTTTCGTATTTGACCGGGTCACTCGGTATTCGGCAACATCGGCACGGCTCGTAGCGTCGTTCGTATGCAGACAGTTAACACGCGTCAAAGATAGGTAAAATATAACTTGTCTTGAAATCTTTTCGCGAAATTTCACTACCCCTATGTATAGTCTATTAGCGGATTCCTCGCACTTTTTAAATCAAACTATCGAAAACTCACCCCATCTTGTTTGGTTGTTTGGTTGTTTCCTAATTACGTCATTCATCACAAGCGACTTCTACTGTGTTAACATAAAAGTACCTTAGTTCTGGTTTAACTAAACTTATACTTTACTTATAAATTAAAATATTTCATTTATAACTAATATGAATGAAAACCGGCAGAAAATGTGTGNCGGCACGGCTCGTAGCGTCGTTCGTATGCAGACAGTTAACACGCGTCAAAGATAGGTAAAATATAACTTGTCTTGGAATCTTTTCTCGAAATTTCACTACCCCTATGTATAGTCTATTCGCAGATTCTTCAAAATTTTTAAATAAAACTATCCAAAACTCACCCCATGTATGACATATTTGGCTGTTTTCCAATTACGTAATTTATCACAAGCGATTTATACTGTGTTAACATAAAAGTACCTTAGTCCTGGTTTAATTAAACTTATACTTTACTTATAAATTAAAATATTTCATTTATAACTAATATGAATGAAAACCGGCAGAAAATGTGTGNTAAACTTATACTTTACTTATAAATTAAAATATTTCATTTATAACTAATATGAATGAAAACCGGCAGAAAATGTGTGTGTTGGTAATGCCTAGTAATAAATAGTTATTATGCAAAATATTATTACACTAAGTGCGCACGAATGCGGTGCGTTGTCCCTTTGGTGTAATTTTTTAAACTTGGTTAAGGTTTGTATGCACAAGGCGGAAGGGTCTCTTGGAATAACTTCAGCAGGGATTCAGAAAAATGTGAAGTAACAGTGAATGGATCATACATACATATGTGCATGTATAGAATGTTCCAAAATATGTGAGTAGTAACCAGGGAGTGGATAGTACACCCCGAAACAATACAAAATGATCCTATAAACATATGACNCATATGTGCATGTATAGAATGTTCCAAAATATGTGAGTAGTAACCAGGGAGTGGATAGTACACCCCGAAACAATACAAAATGATCCTATAAACATATGACATAAAGTCGATTGTTTCCGAGTTACAGACCTTCCTTTGTACCACGCGTATTGGAAATAAACAGTCTATTTTTTTTAAGAATTGTGTCTGTTAATGTGATCATCTGGAATGGTGTGATTCCCATTGCACAGTTGGCAGCTGACTGACGTCGAATGCCACGCGTTTAGAATCCCGGTTCTCAGTCCACTGGACTATTTTACCTGTGGGGGTATATCAAGGCCATTGTTTATGCAACTGCAGTTCCGGACAGAGCAGTGCTTCGCCAGCGAGTTGAACAAGGTCGCCAGCAGAAAACGAGCCATTTCTGGAGTATTTGAACGTGTCACGTAATAAATAACGCGTTCACGCATGCACTTAGACACTAGGTGTACATTTCCAGCAACTCTTGTAGAGCAACGTATCACTGCTCTTACTCGATCATGGCTACAGCTGCTGAATTGGAGTGTGCCAGGAACATAACTACTAATACATCCAGTACAACACTGAGAAAATGAGATCTGCTTGTGTATGTATCTGAACGGAAGTCTTAGCAAAATATCATTTTATAACGCGAAATGATTGGGTTTCTACCCATAAGACATTTATTAGTTGTTTTTTTTTCACATTTAAAATTAACGCTGTTTAGGTGTTTACATTTACAAGATCAAGATTAGCTATAAGTGTGTCANTTTTTTTTTCACATTTAAAATTAACGCTGTTTAGGTGTTTACATTTACAAGATCAAGATTAGCTATAAGTGTGTCAGCCAATACAAGTTATGTTAGTTTGTGTAATAATAAATACCACTGTCCTGCTGATACACAATACATCGGACACATTTACTGCACACACACAAACAAGTTTTACCGTCCATCACGTACGTTTGAGCAATTGAATCTAAATTATTTTTNCACATTTACTGCACACACACAAACAAGTTTTACCGTCCATCACGTACGTTTGAGCAATTGAATCTAAATTATTTTTTTTTGTTAAGAAAACTTATCGTCAATGAGTTGTAGTATATTTGTAAAATCGCGACAAATGCCCGCGAAGCAGTGTAAAACTATGGCCGTGTTAATTTTGTCTTCAAGGATAGAGAAATGGCCACGGAATAGACCGAGCTGAACTCGAGTTTTCTTTAGACGGGGTTGAGTAGGTTTATCTTACACCGTAAACTGTTTTCCTTTCTCAAATTTCGCAAGGTTAAGGCGGGCAGGACAAAAAAATACAGCTCGTTCCTTGTACTTTGCTGCCGGCTGGCTTCGCCTGTAGCTCGCGCCGAGATTACATTTCGCACTCTCCCTCCGAACACAAGAAGTGGGCCCATCGTCACGTGCTACGTTCTTGTTCCAGCAGACTCTAGATGTTGTGAGCTGTTCAGCGCAACAAACTCGTAGACTTCTGCTGTACCCACGATATTTCTCAGCGTGGACGCGAATACGTTTATAATATTCGCAGGTATTGCCTCTTTGCAAATCTGCTTATTTTATTAATGAATTTTAAAAAATGCGAAATAATAAAACGTAGTTATTACGATTCCGCCTGCCTGGCGCTTTAACTTAGTCGCCGAGTGTTTGAAAGTCTGGTTTCCTGACGAAACTATCAAACGTGCTCCCAGTACGTTTACCTAGAAGATACATTATACCCCAGAAGAGGACGGATTGTTACTTTGCAGTTACCACGCATGCTGTAAATATTATTTTGGTGCCCTCCGATGTAGTTAAAAACGTCTTTTTGAGAATTTCGTATATTTAAACGTGCTAGCAGAACGCAAGCCAAACTACAATAGGAGCCTGTATTGGACTTTGCTACTGGATTTCCANGCGAAATAATAAAACGTAGTTATTACGATTCCGCCTGCCTGGCGCTTTAACTTAGTCGCCGAGTGTTTGAAAGTCCGGTTTTCTGACGAAACTATCAAACGTGCTCCCAGTACGTTTACCTAGAAGATACATTATACCCCAGAAGAGGACGGATTGTTACTTTGCAGTTACCACGCATGCTGTAAATATTATTTTGGTGCCCTCCGATGTAGTTAAAAACGTCTTTTTGAGAATTTCTTATATTTAAACGTGCTAGCAGAACGCAAGCCAAACTACAATAGGAGCCTGTATTGGACTTTGCTACTGGATTTCCATCAATAAGATGATAGGGTCACCGCTGAAAGTGCCATACGTAGACGCAGCACTACGAGAACACTGCACGCCAGTTCAGAGCCCAGCGCGTAGCGGCGATGGCGCTCTTGTAGCGCGTACCAGTGTAACCCTTATAGCCTCCACAATTCTGGGTTTTAAAAAAAGGACAAAAACGATGCAAGTAGGCGGGCCCTTTAAGGGCTCCGTCTGGATGGAGCATGCTCTGCTTAGCAGAGGTTTAGTAGAAAACACGTGTTTCGAAAATGGTTGGGTATTTTTGTATTGGTGTCTGAATACAAGAAGCATTTAAGAAACTTTTCATGCCCAAAGACAACTTTCAAGTTCTCATTTAAAATGCAAAGAATTGTTCTTTTCGGTGTGAAAATGTCTAAAACATGTTTCTTCAGAGTCAGTTTTAGCTGCCAAGTTTTATATACAGAAAAACTAGAGTTTTCTTTAGACACCCATCATACTTTTCATCTTTATTAGCGCGACATAGAACTATGCGACGACCGCTTAAAACCACGTTCAGACAAGTCGCAGGCGGACAGACGGCACGCCAGTTAGGCGCGTTGCGCGTAGAGGCGACTAGACAGGTGGGGCGTGAGCAAGAGTCGACCTTACAGCTCACGCGTTTCGAGGTCTCAAACGCCCAAAACAGCTGCACAAAGGCGGAGCACTGCACACTTTTGAGACCGGCGCACATTTATCGGAGTTCAAAGTACGTTAAGCAGCGTGGAGTGGGTTGGTACGCAGACGCGAAACAGACGCTTATGCTGCTAACTCCAGCCGCACATACCAGCAAAACTGTATTACTATAGTGCATTCGCGGTTTCTTCACACTTTATTAATCAAACCTTTGAAAGAGTACCCTATGTATGACGTGTTTGGTTGTTACCTAAATATGTCACGGATTATAAGCGTTTGATAATAGTATTTGCATAATAGTTAGATGTAGTTAAACTTGTATTCTTTTTCCAAGTTATAAAATTTCATTTATAATTAATATGAACAAAACAGGGAGAAAATAGGTGTGTTGATGATGCCTGGAAAGAAATAGTTCTTATGGAAAATAGTATTACACTGAATGCGCAGGAATCCGGTGCGCTGTCCCTTTGGTAAAATTTCCTATTCTTGGTTAGGCTGTGTATACGTAAGGCGGAGGAATATCCTGTAAGTAGAAATTTAGCAGGACTTCGGAGAACGTTTGTGCGTAAAAATTGCAATCTTAACACCCGTTTCAAATTTTTCCGTTCTAGCATGTAAATATGTTAGATAACTACAGAGAACTAACACGCATAAAGACCCGTGTAAGTTTCTCAAGATACGATCGATTCAAACTTCATCCCACCCTCAACCCATCTAAGATCGTCGAATCGTTTTCCGATAAAGGACGACTTTGAATAACTCTGCAGATTTTTTTTGTGTGCAGTGCACTACAAAAAAAAATCTCAAGCAGAGTGTAAAAAAGAAAATACTTTAGTAAGCAAAACATTGGAAATTGAATATCAAAATATTCCCACGATGTACTACAAGAAATATGCTGAAAATTTTAGATGTGATTGATTTTTTTTCAAATGTTTCAAGAACAGTAGAGATTGTAATGATAAAAAAAAAATAAACTTCATCACTCAGCATTTTTTTTGTGTTAGCTACAACTACCAACATTCTTCGAAAAGTTAGTTAGAGACGGTAATTTATCGTGAAAATGTCGGACAGCATGTTAGGTTTCAACGTCCTATGCACATGTCAGCCATACTTATATCCTAACTGGCTGCTGTGCATGTGAGATAATATTTCCTTCTCTGAATTTCCCAATGACACTTCTGTTGCTCTGACACTGAACGTAAACGATTCGCTTAGAGAAAGCTGCGAACGTGTCATCCAATGGTAAATGTATTATTAATAAATAGCAATTTGGAGACTACCATGACAGGAATTATTTTCGCGGAACATCTCCATCTTCACATATATTATTAAAGTTAGTGAGTGAGTGAAGACATTTGGTTTGCTCTTAACATCGAGGTTTTGAGACCCGATGAGGGTGAAGCAAGGCGAATATGGAGCAACGCCGGAATGCAAGGGCGGGGGAAACGGGAGATCCCGAGAAAACCCACCGACCAGCGGCATCGTTCGGCACGACTCCCACATGCGAAAATTCGGAGGAGACCGTGTCGGGAATCGAATCCGGTTCACCTTGGTGCGAGGCGAGTAGTCTAACCACTACATCATCACGGCCCATATATTATCAAAAACCGCTATATTTTTCAATTCAGATATAGCCACTAAATAATCAGTGACCCTTAAAGTGTGTGGAGTTACCAGATACCGTCTGGGTGTCGCCTGTTACGTGAATTTCGCAAAAACACTAATGCTCTGTCGCCGTCCACAAAGAGACTGTTCTTGCATGTGGACAAACACTGTTTATTTACATGCTCTAATATTGAGAATCAACATAAATATGTAATTGTGCAAGAGTGCGTCAGTCACAAGCGCAGGAACTTCTTCTGTGTGCCGTACGAGAAGGTAGGCAGAAAGGCTTTTAAACCTCTTGGGCGCGCGTTTATTTATATTCCCAGGTGTTTCAACAAAGTAAAATTTTGATGTTCCTGTACTTGTGTTAAGCAGTAGCGTGTGGTGAAGTGTTGCAAAGAAATCTGGTGCTTGTTCAGTGCCGTACACACTCGGCACACGCGGCAGGAACCAGTAACCATAGTGTAGCCGGGAGAAACGGAATACATTGCGGCCACTCACGAGAGAGTGGTGAGGCATAACACACGTGCTGTGACGTCAGCTGCACTACTGCGTTTAAGTGGCCGATGTGTAAACCAGCTAACGATTAGGTATAGCACACAGCGAAACACAGATTGCCTTGCAACAGTTCACCACACGCCGCTAGTGTTTAAGCCATCAATGAAGTTCACGTTTGGTTGCTCAGTACTTAATAACATTAGCCATTCGCAAAGCAAAGCAGAAGGGACGATCATAAAATATGCAACCTACATTGACGACACTAGCAGCACTAGGATAGATTCCTCGCTGTGTACAGTACCGACCGTAAATCTCCTTCCCGGGCAACACGTTTTACGAACTTAGAACACGAACTAACGGAGTTAACCCTGTCAGTTACAAAATAGGGCATAGAGGACACAGGTTGCAAGGTTAATTATTTAAATCATACTCCGAAAGAAAAAACGATTCTGCAAATAAAGACTCTTAAATTGCCTCGCGGTCATTTTTAATGACAGTAACCTCCACGGCTGGAATTATGTCATCACGCAAGTGCTGCGCACATTTTTATCTTTATTATTCTCTGTCTCATATAAGTTGGCCAGTTTCTGACAGTCAGTGAGTGGTAACTTGACGTACATGAAACAAACAAAGTGCCATTTACAAAATCCTGTATCAGCTGATGCGCGAACGAACAAAAGTTAATATTACGTTGGCTATTCTGAGTGCACTGCCGACGCACATTAGACACGCAGAAAATACGCGATGAGAAAGAGTTCCTAGATTAATTAATACATTTTATTTTACGTAGTCATAAAACAGCGTTTTTTAGTGTTAGAAACTAAATTTCGTGCTAAAGTAGAAATGTATAGGTGTTCAAAATTAAAGGCACATTAAAACGATCCGTATCCACATGAAACGCAACTTCAAAACCTTTTTTCACGTCTTATCTCCCTCTCCAACCCCGCTTTCTTTAAGTGCTTGATATTAATTCTAAAAGCATACAGAAATATTGCATAGTATTGTTGCATTATTTTTTATAATAATATGACGAAATCTATTTCAAATTCGTGTCGTTCCGAGCCAGTAATAGAAGAACAATCAACTTTAAAAATACGCTATCTATTCAGGAAAAGAAGCGGCTCAGACCTCGCTCTGACATGTTGTGCGCGCCATTTATCGGATCTTTCCCGAAGTATTACAAGCCTGAAAAGAATAGCTTCTGTCCTTTCGTGTGCAATATGTAACAAATTTACGAACATATACCAATAGTATAATTTTTCGCGAGCTCTGTATAATTTTTAAAGTATAATATATTTCGTGTACAGCGATTTTGAGTACTAGTCATTTCTATTCGGCAGGTAATCGTTTGTCTACGTAAATTATACGCCATATTGTTCTCCGAAAACCCATTACCTTGTTTGAGAAGAAAGTGGGACACGTGTGAATAGTGTTTAAGGAATTCTAACGTTATTCCACGTATTTTCAACTCGAATATATTAGCTACTAGCTTACCCTACCACGCGTTGCTGTGGCATAAAAGATTTTGGTTCTATTCATTTCTGTGAAATTAATTGAAAGAAGTATATGTATTTTCAAAATCTTTATTATTGAAGTACTTGTTTGTATACAATGAACGTAGGAATAAGATATATAGTTTTATATAGATAGATAGATCTGTTGCTAGGTTGCGACTTTACATTGTTAACATTGCATTGTTGACGTTGCATTGTTGACTAAGGCGCTTCCTAACGCGAAAGCATGGTAAAAATGAGTTTTTTTGTATATTTTAGTACCTTTGCAGGTAATACAGATATAAAAGAAAGGTGTACAAACACTCTTGGGAACGAAAGGAAGGTTTATAAAAAACAGAATGAAAATCGGTTGATTTTTTTGGAGGTTACACGCGTCCGAACAAACGGACACAAGGTGTGTATGTATGTATATATATATGTATATATATATATATATATATATATATATATATATACACTGGCAATTTTTCGAATTTTTCTCGCCGTAAAAACCATCCTTGAACTTCAACGAACATTTTAAAAAAAGAATTGGCCAAATTGGTCCAGGCGTTGTTGAGTTATGCGCTTACCAACACATTTTGGGATTCATTTTTATATTATAGATAATGACCAACATGTGATATAAAAAAAATGAAAGAGAACGGGCAATATCGAAAACATGCTGAAAGAGTGATGTTTAAGACCTTGATGCTTAAAGTACTTTAGCCTGCATGCACATTTTTTTTTTGGAGTTGATAAATTTATAATTAGTGGTTTATATTTTTGACTTGTAATATAACCTTACTAATTAAAATTTTAATACATTTTTTTGTTACTAAATGTCAAATTAATTATTTATATTTTTGACCGTCAACATAACAATTTACTGATTCATGATTTATGTACACATTACTATTACTACAATCGCAGCTACGTATTTCTGAGTAGCAAGTTTGCCTAAAACGTCCCACGAACAGTACATTGACAAGGGGATCAGTTTATTAATGACAGCATGAAAATAAACAACATCGTTGCCATGTGGCTGATCAGCTGATGGCAGAAGGATATGTAGTCAGATGTAAACAGTGGTGCTACTTTCGCAGACCTGTCAGAATCTGGCCAACTTATATGAGACAGAGTATAACATACTATAAAATTGTGAGGTCAAGGTATGAAATCTTACTTCGCACACTGAAGGAGCACTGCAAAGAAGAGCTTGTGAAACGGTTCTGTAGGAATTTTTTAGTGTGGCAACAGAAAATAAACCTTAATTTCAGCTTCAAAATGTTCTTAAATATATTATAGTTTCAGTCGTTCAAAAAATCAGATATTAACCGAACTTGCAGGAACAAAACGCTCTTCTGCAGAAACTGCAAATATACTCACATAAATTATATAGGATGCGGGACATAAGATCTACTTCCATTTCGTGTTATTTCACCATATGTAAATTTAACACTGTCATGGGTATGATTTATTTTGGCTACCAGGTAGCATTGGTCTTGTATGTGAACCCAACTTTCTCCATTCTGCATGTAAACAAATGGTATATTTGCATTTCTCATAAAATAAATATAATTGTGTTAAAATATTTGCATTTGTTATTTGTTAGAACCTATGAAAATAATAAACTCTCTTCTTCGCATTAGAGTAGAAATGTAAAGAAATACATCTTCACGTTGTCACTGAGTAGATAAGAAGGTCAAACAGAGACAAAATGGCGTGGCGGTAACTTTAATGTTGGCGCACTCATTCGCGGATTCGCTGCGCGAGGCTGTGGAAACGAGTCTTGAGTCTGATTGGCCACTGCGTGAGTGAAAGATTCCTTATTGGCTGGGCTGCCTTCTGGTAAGAAAGCTGCCAGGCGCTGATTGGCGAACGGCGTTCCCGTATGTTCCTGGCCAGTGACGCCATATTTCTGCCGTGTGCGGTTGAAGCTCGCGATATGAACAGCCGTTTCACGGTGTTTAACATCTCGTCTTGAAACTCGACTTATCAAAATGTTGAATTACACAATTACTTTATTTAAATTTGATAACAGAATCGAACATTTTCTTCCGGAGACAGCTGTTTTTATTCATAACTTCCTTTACAATAATAAGAGTGTTTACGTTCGCTCAATGCTCTGCATAATGGTATTTCTACTGTTTACGATTGCGAACACCAGCGGCGACATAAATTGAAGGGTTATACTTCTTAATTTGGCACGGGCAGCTTGCGGAGAAAATGTTACTTATGTCATGCTCTCTAATAAAGAATAATCTCATTTATTTATTTCCAGCCTGAAGAGAATAAAACCTAGCGATGAGTAGTTTAAATACTGTTGTGGAACTGATGGTAACGTAAGTATACAACTATTGTGTTAACCACTTAACATGTTATCCCGAATACACTCCTCCACGTATGTCGTGTTGCAAATTAGGTAGAATCATGGTCGTTGTTGAACAAGGTCAGAAGCCATCACCAACACTGTTGACGTATTTTCATGATCAATGCTAATGGCTGCTGTTAGCACACCAAACTGATTATTGGTTGTTTGCGGTGCCATTGCCAAATAGAAATCCTTTCCATAGGTCCCTTCGTGTAATTTATTACGGGGAATTATTAAGTACTTGTCAGACAAAAAACTTCTTATTTTACAATACATGGAACGAAAAATTAATGTGTACGTTAAGAGGTTAATTCATGCAATAATTATCATGAAACAGAGACTAAAATTCAGTGGCCACAAGTTCAAACGTTAGGCTTCTAATATGACGTTAAGATATGAGACTGGCGTTTTTACAGCGCTGCCAACTTTACAAGCCAGTGTGTCCATTAAAATATATGCAGTCAGGGAGTAATGATTTTTTTTTCAACAGTGGTGTAGGTGCAAGGTGTAGTATACTTTGCGAAAATGAAAACGCACTAGACGCACATAACGCTGTATACTCGGTGGCTCATCGGTTTAATGAGACTCTGAGAACGCGCGTTGTGCCTGAGTGGCTATCGCACACCGCGAAACATTCCCTATTGCTAGAGATGATGATTTATCGTGGGAAAGGTTTACTGTTTGCTAGGATTCAATGTACTGTACACATGTCCGACAGATCTCTTTTCTTATTGGCTGTCATGCATTAATGAAGCTACCACCCCATTTCACTGGATCAATGAGGATTCTGATAATATAAGGCAGAACGTTCGTGATTGGTATGCGAACAACTTAGCTGAGTCAAAACGTTGTTCATTCAACCATAAAAGAACAAACTAACTAGAGTGTTATCGAGGACATGTCGGCTCAACATTTTTTTGCGTTTTTCCATGATTTCTATCTATAGGCTGTTCACGGTAAAGTGAGCACTTTCAAAGCTCTAGTTACTTTTTCCTTTCGGCCACTTTTTTTCCCTTTAACAACCTTTTTAAAATAAGTACTACACGTTAGTAATAAATACGGTCAGTATATTCAATCGAACCCGGAAGTTAACGTCTAAGGCTACAATAAAATATATTTATTGACTATTATTCCAAATGAGAGGGCTTTCAAAAAGCTCACTTTACCGTGAATAGCCTATATTGGCTGGGCTGCCGGCTAGCGAGTAAGTTACTACGCACTGATTGGTGAGCGACGAGTGTCGCCATTTTGCTGACATGTGCAGCTGGAGTTTGCTATATATGTGGCTGTTTCAGCTCTGTATATTACGTACTCTATGGCTATATAGTACTGAAAACAGTAGTTTGCTGTTCAGTGGTCACATTCAAAGAACCGCGGGAAACATATCCTGGTTGTAAAAGTATAGATTCTTAATGATTATTCACCTGCTCTAAAATATTTTTTTTTAATCAAGAAATTACGTTTTTCAGCCTACTTTCCAAAGGAAAGAAAGACTTATGAGATCACTTTCCTGTCTGTGGCTGTGTGTGTGCGCGTATGTGTGTGTGTCTTTGCGTGCGTGTCCCCTCTTTCAATTTTAGACCTCGTGAACCCAATTTCACCAAACTTGCCAAACACATAGTACTTATTAAGGACTACTGACGTTTATAGTTTTCGACCACGTCGAGCACATACTTTAAAAAAGGAGGCCATTTTAAAATTTGGGGTGATATGTCGTACCTTAGAAACCAGTATACCGATTTATTTTGTATTAAGGACTACTGATGTTTATAGTTTTCGACCACGTCGAGCACATACTTTAAAAATGAAGGCCATTTTAAAATTTGGGGTGATATGTCGTATCTTAGAAACCGGTATACCGATTTAAACCAAATTTTGTATAATGGCGGAGCATCAAGTAAGCATTTAATTTTGAGATGGGTATTGATGTTAGTCCGCCATTCTATAAAATAGCAAAACTGAAGAAATAAAGATTTTACATTATGCATTATGTCTCGAAAACTATGACGCTATTCCCCACCTGTGGAATATAGGTGGTTTATAGGGTCGTAGTTAATTCCTCCAGGCATAGACTATAAGGTGCCTAGAAGGTTAAATGCTTTTCAATAAGGTAGTCTTTTGAAGTTTCACTTAACTGGGTAGTTATATTGTCTCGAGTTTGAACAAAAACAACATACAGCAACACTTCCGAGGTGTGGTACTCTAATTTGACTACTCGTATTAACTGGGGCGACTTCGTGGTGGAGGGGGCTTCTCTGGACGGCGACTTGATACTTAACTACTCTGCTGTTGGTGCTGGTGTGCTGACATCTGGGGATGAGCTCCGGCGAAGTGGTAGGGCTTGGAAAAAGGCCCACATTTGGTGTCGTCTCACTGGACTGCTGTTCAGGCTCGTGCTCACGTCCCCTCGCGATTCCTTGATGCAAGTCTTCCCTCTGCGCGGTGATAATGAACTGTCCTCCCACCTTCCCCGCAACGAGGCTTATATGCTCTCTAGCTTCCTTCCCTAATTGTCGGCATGTGTCGCCTTGTTGGGGGAGGGAGAGGTGGGACGAAAACCGAACAATGCCTTTCA
This sequence comes from Clitarchus hookeri, assembly GCA_002778355.1. Taxonomy (NCBI): domain Eukaryota; kingdom Metazoa; phylum Arthropoda; class Insecta; order Phasmatodea; family Phasmatidae; genus Clitarchus; species Clitarchus hookeri. Next base: position 371,658 of record NQII01001809.1, read on the forward strand.
CAAAATGTGCCCTGGTTCCTGAAGGTTGGGGGGCGGGGGGAAGGTGGCACCTTGCCCCTAGCTTACTCTGTCAGCTATTTCTCTGTGGTGTGTGTCCACATTGTCCCGGGGGTGTTTCCAGCTTGTCAGCTGTTTCTCGGTGCGTATTTTCTGATTTCCGGCGAATTACACATGATTATTTTGTGATATCTCGGCGCTCAACAGATCTCACGGGATCGCTAGAGGCATAGGGGGTGGGGTGTTGGAAGGTCTCCGCCTCAGCGACACGTGTACGGCTTGTGGCGAGTGGTTGCCTCTGCTTGACCTTCCTCTGCGGGGACGACGGCTGCCACGTGTCTCTCTAAGTCCCTACCCTGGTTATACTGGCGGGTGGTGGGGGGGTGTTGAGGGACAGCGCCGCTCTAATACTCCTAATGCGTCACACGTCAATCTCATAACCTGAAATTGGTGGCTATCTGTTAATTGTTTTCCAGGATAGGGCACAAAAGCNTTGATAGGTAAGTAATACTATGATAGCCCAGTTAAATGTAAATAATTAAACTTGATAAGCTAATTGTTTTCAAAATGGCAACCATACAAACTGTTTAGGTTTATTTGATATATCTATCCTACCATTTAAAAAATTTCGACCAAATTTTGCATAATTAAAGTATCTGTTATAAGCATCATATATACTAACACAAACACTTTTGTAGGCTATTTTGGAAGATAGTGCCATGCGAATAAATAAAGTTTTCATGTCATCTCAGGAAACAATTGAACGATTCATATCAAATTTGGAAAACAAGTAGAACTGAGGCGGATTATGTTAAGCTGTATTTTTTAAGCATTCCACACCCTTATTTTCAAAATGGCGGCCATATAGCCGTTTTTAGCTTAGAATGCTATATCGCCGAAACCATGTAATCAATTCCAACTTAACTTTGTATGCTGGCAGTAAATATTACATATATCAACTTTATCTTAATGGAGCATCTTTTTCTTCCATGATGTAAGATAGCGACACGCGGGTAAATAAAGCTTTTATGTCATATCTCGGGAAACAATTGACAGATTCCTATCAAATTTGGCAAACAAATAGTTATGCAACAGGTGGCGTAAACAGGCATATTTTAAATAGGTCAGGCACTTATTTTCAAAATGGTGTCTGTTTAAATATTTAAGGTTTGTATATTTTATCAACTAAACAATTTCCAACTTAACGCTGTGTGCTGACAGTGCCTATTACAACCATCAAATATGTCCATGCAGAGCCTCATTTCTATGCAATTTTTACTTCACATCTCAGGAAACAATCAACCCATTTTTACAAAATTTGGCGAACATTTTGTACTTTGGTAAGCCATATAAATCTATGCATTTTTTTAAGTGTGACACACTTATCTTCAGAACGACTGCTTTAAAATCATTTTAGTTTCGTATGCTATATCTACGAAGCTATAAAATCTTTTTTAACTTTACTTTGTATATTGTCAGTTTACAATCATCAAAGGTGCTACCACATCTCTTTTTTGTCCTGCATTTATGAACTGAAAGAGAAGCCAAGTCCTTCCTTCCAACTCAGCTTTTAAGAAATTATTTGAAAATTAATTGCACCCATGTTGAGGAAAGTAGGCTTATTAGTTATATCAGTAACTGCTTGTTAAGACAGGATAAACATTTTCAAAAAAATATACCATAGTAACTGAATTTCATAAAAAAATTTTCACTATTGTAGGTCTTGGGTGTGTGCCGGTAAATCATATACTGTCACTGCCACAGAAACCTCGTTAGTTCAGATAAGAAGATGCCTGTTCACAAACACAAACGACTCAGAAGCTAAAGGACATCTTCCATTGTTTACACGAAGGATATTCAGGTCTTTTATGAGCGTAGTTATTTTCTCTTTCACGAAAATCAGACGTTTCTAATTACTGCATTCTACAAAAACACGCCATTCCTCACAGGTTTGTCCAACATCTGGTGAGGTGGTCTCAAAGTGCTGAATGGCAAACGAAGCTCCACTGTGTTATTATTGCTGATCGAGACTATTTCGCCGGCAGGTTTGTGTGGGCTTCGCTACGTAAACAGATGTTTCGCCTCTGTATTGTCCGGCCTTCTGCGACCGGGCCTTGGACGTCGCACGAACGTGCTTCGTGCTCGCGGATATCGTCGCAAATATTTTATTTTTGTGCGCGAGCTCGTCCCCTTTCGAGGCGAAATTAACGTGTCCATTCCTGCCGTCCAATCAGAAGAAACCCCGCACCTGACCCAATCACCCGTCTTGCGTCGCTCGGCCGGCTTGTTCCCTGCAATCTTGTCCCGGGACGCCGCCCCCTGCAGGCAGTGTAATTTGCCCCGGCGATCGATCCCCGCAGCCTGATATGTAAATACGCAGCGTGTAATTTGTCTGGAGATCGCGCGAGATGCGCGACGCAAAGTGACTCGCTGCTTGCTTTCGACACTCTCACTGTGGGCGACGAGAATTCAACAAGAGTTTGCCCGTGACGTTGCTACATCCGCATTCTTTGAACAGGAGAACGAAGAAATATTAACTTCGGCAGCAGTTTTCGTAAGGTTATCTGCAACGTAACATTACGTCAGCAACACTCAAAGTGTAAATAACTATAGTCCATTCATGGTTACTTCCAAATTTTCTGAAGCCCTGCTAAAGTTCTATTTCCAGGATATTCCTCCGCCAACAAAGCTTAACTTAGTCTAGAAAATTACAGCGCTCCGCATCCGTACGCACTCAGTTTAATAATATTCTACGTAAGAATTATTTCTTACTAGGCGTTACCGACACACCTATTTTCTCCTTGTATTTAGTCATAATAATTATAAAAAAATACTATAACTAATACATACAAGTTCAATTTTGCCAAAAGTAGGATACTTAAATGTTTGCAGTATAATACGCATGTGATACACCACATATTTAGGAAACTTCTAAACATGTCATGCATGGGGTGATTTTTCAAAGGGTTGATTAAAAAACGGTGAAAACACCGTGAGACTATTAAATGAACAGGGTGAAAAAAAAAGCATTTTATTGGGACGTTTCTACCTTCGGATTAAACTGGCAGAGAGCCAACCAGTAATTGACGTTTTATTGTACCCGATCCCCCATACAGCACAAGTATTTCAGTTACATTTCCTCAATACTGCAGAAATGTTAAATTTAATTTACGTTTCTGAAATATCCTTTTCATTTCCACATTAATTTGTGGTTTCCTGTGTGGCAAATAGGAATAATTTGTATGCGTGCTGTACTTAAGTTGGTTAAGAACTTGTTCCTGTCTCACAATCAATAAGCTGTAGGCGTTGACGTAGAGTTGACGTAGAGTCAACGTACAGTCATGACGTCGAGCGGCAGCACGGTTTACGAATCAGTCACTTCCAGGGAAGATCATTGGGCACCGAGCTTCGTAAAGTACAGTGCCGGTCTAATATTACCTTCCTGTGGAACACGTAGTAAGTTGGCTACAATGGACATGGAAGGGTTAAGTCTGCGTGGACACGGGGACTGGATAATTTAAAGAGGTGCATTTCAAAACCCGCAGCAACGCAAATGAAAGCCTGGATGGGCGGCTGATTAAAAGGTATTCCGCGGAGATGAAATGGGAAGGTAACCAGACCGGTTTATTCACCAGCGATTCGGCATGAAATTTAGTACGGGAGAAGACAGGCGTTGTAACTACATTTCCGTCCTCCTCGTCTGTCCAGTCCAAAATGGGTATCGCCTGTTGCACCGAGGAATTCTGTATTTATTGCGCGGCTACCTTCCAAAACGTGGCTCGCTGATTGTGGTTCTCCAGGTATAGCGTCGTTGTCAGTGTTTATTTACCTTCGAAGCTCGCTTTCAACACGATGCTCCTACAGAGTACGGACAACGATTTATTGAAATTGCTTCTGCTGTAAGGTCTCATACATAAAACTACTATACTTCATACTAACTTGGCAAGCTAAGAGTTTTTAATCAGATATTTTTCCTTCAGAGGCTTTCGTTCGGCTGAATAGAACCACTCAACTTATAAACAATAGCCACAAGTATGGCTAGTTCTATTGGTGCACGTGAAGCTGGACACGCCCTCCAACACCGCGGACCAGTAACAGACATTCGTCGGTATTGTTGGTGAGTTCTGAGTGGGCGAGAATAATGAAGCCGTGACGATAGCCGTCACCGACAGCCAATAAAATGTTTATGTTTTCAATTGTACATATACACGTTTCCCATCAAGCCTGTTGGATGTGATGATTTCAGTACATAATTTAGAACAACGTCGAAAGTGTTAAATCACGTGCTTCANACAACGTCGAAAGTGTTAAATCGCGTGCTTCATTTATCTCTGGCTTAAGCTTCCTTTCAGCAGTAACAGAGTAAGTAAGAGTAAGTAAAGAGGTTTGGGCGGCTCTTAACATCGAGGTTTTGAGAGCCAATACAGTAACAGAGCTTTAGGAATATCTCCGAAACTTAACATCGAGGTCTTGAGAGCCAATACAGTAACAGAGCTTTAGGAATATCTCCGCAACTTAACATCGAGGTCTTGAGAGCCAATACAGTAACAGAGCTTTAGGAATATCTCCGCAACTTAACATCGAGGTCTTGAGAGCCAATACAGTAACAGAGCTTTAGGAATATCTCCGCAACTTAACATCGAGGTTTTGAGAGCCAATACAGTAACAGAGCTTTAGGAATATCTCCGCAACTTAAAATCTTCGAGGATGGAACATATTTACTGGTTTTCAGGACAGGCGTGCACCCGGGGTGTGCTGGATGTGCCCAGTAACAATATTCCTACATGGGTACACCCTAATAACAGGAACATGGTTCCTTGTTGGGATTGAAATCTCTTTATGAAACATAGTTTAGGTGTCAGGATAATTTTGACATGGGAAGTTACTTTCTATGTATTTGTAATGTATAGTTATCACCATTGAATATTAGAGTTTGTGCCTTTCAAATTGAAATTTGGTTTTGATAGATTTAATCGGCACATGGAATGATATATATACATATACATGTATGTATATTACTTAAATATTTTTTTATTTAAACTAAAGAAAATTTAAGTAATAGAATTCAACTATCATATAAATCATTTAATCACTGACTTCATTTCACTTTTCAAATAAAAAACTGTTTTTTTCACAATTTCTTTTTTATAAAAATATTAAGAGATTTTTGCGAAATGAGGCCTTCGTACAATATTCAATGGTGGCATAGATTTTCCTCGGCTATCATTATTTTAAACTTTGAAAAAAAAAATGCCTGAGGGAGAAAGCCCCGGAAGCTCACATTATAGGTGGACTTTGGCGATTCTCTTTGTGCACGCCCTAATGATGAACGCCGCGCACGGCTGTGGTTTTAAGAACAAAGTAGAAACAAGACGCCTATATCTAGCACTATAGTAACGCCAGTTATGCTGGGATATTTTCTCAAAGATTTTGGTAAACTGGAAACTTTATCTAAAGTCATTGAACCGTTGAGCTTGCCAGCACTTCAGAGCATTTTAATAAATAAAAATAAATTAAATTAACTGCAAGGAATGGTTTTTAACCTTTAGGCCTCAGGCGTTAATCTCCCTCGTTAATGGTCAGAAATATGGCACGTGTAATTAACAAACTTTCACAAACTTTTGAGGTGACTCTTCTTTGAACTTTCCACTACTTTTAACTAGAACGTGGCCAGNCTTTGAACTTTCCACTACTTTTAACTAGAACGTGGCCAGACGTATTCATGAGTTTCCCATGGTTGTTGTTGCTATTACACTTCAAAAACTTTCGACACGGCACAACAAATTCTACGACGTTTCGCGGACGCGTTGGCTTCGTGCACAGCCATGCCTGAAGAAAAAAAAACTTAACAAGAAAAAAACCGACGTCACGCGGGGTGAATTCAGACTAATGATCTCTTTACGAGCGTGAATGGCGACAGGAATTGGTGAAGGGAGCCAGTGTAATTACGTGGCTGTCACGAAGCATCGTGCAAGTTAGATTTCGGCCCACACAGAAGTAACGAGCACAAATGGTTGTTACAAGTTGCACTGGCCAGCACGTCTTCACGTTCAAACAACTC
>NQII01001809.1:377753-402899 GCA_002778355.1 Clitarchus hookeri
CGCCAAGCACAACAACTTTCTGTAAGCAGTCTTTTTTTTTTTAGTTTGTGAATTGTGCTAAACCTTTTCTTTAACCCATTAGATCAAGCATTAATTCGTGAGCCAAAGTGTTGCAATGGTGTAATATTTTGATGTGCACTGTACTTGTGTATAGTGCACTTTTTGCAACTAGTGAACAACGTGCTGCGTGCCCAAAGATGTTACAATTAGCCATTCATAAACGAAAGACGTGGTGACTTTAACCAATTAGATTACCCGTCGGAAAGTCTCTTAAGTCATTGGGTACTGATTCCTCGCTGGGTACAGCACTGCCCATAAATATCGTTCACGCGCAACATGTCCACGAGCGTGACTGAACGGGTTATAAAGATCGGTCACAGTGCATAAACACTCACCTGGACACGTCCGAGATCATTATTTCCAAAACTCTGCCCGTGACTGCACACAGTGTTAAGGTGTTTTATGTTGGTAGCGATTTATGAAAATAGTCGTATGTGTCAGGGTCTTATTAAAAGTGTACATTTCATAAAGAATTGCAAATTAAATAGGTTCATATTTAAATATTAGAACTGAAATCTAAGTTGACATAATAGAAAATAACCGTTAGATATCCTCATAACAAAAAAAAATTAGGCTATTGGACACCCTGAATATGAGATTACAGAAGCGAAATGGTCTGCGGGTCTCTCTAACATTAGCGCCAGTGTTCTGGTAACAGGGCTTATGTATGGCTGGTTATTAAGTTACTTAGTAAGATTCCCGACTGGCTGGGCCGCCGTGCCGCAAGTTAGTCTCCAGACTACTGGCAAACGACGCTCTGCCATGTTGCTAGCAAGTGAGGCCGTTATTATTTGCACGCACGGCTGGAATTGGCGGCGCAAGCGGTAATTTTTATTTCTGTATCCCATTCAGTCCCTGTACAGTGCACACAATTGTGCATTTAACGTACGTAGAGGTTGTTTCTGGCCGGTTCTGTAAACGTTCATGTGTATCTCATTTGTGAACCGTGCTACTGCTATACGCTATGTATGAGTGGTTCATATTTCTATATGTGTTTGTTCCAGCCAAAAAAATATTTGTTTGTTAAATGACAAAAATATATTTAGTTGCCCCATCAAAATATTTTGTTGAGTAAACAAACCACGAAAAACCACACAATTAATTTTGTTCGTCTAACAAAATACACAGTTGAATAAACAAAACCTCTGTGTTGGGCCGAAATAAATTGTACTGTCAAAAAAACATTTAGGTTAAGTTGAATCAACTGTATGTATCTATTTGGACACTCATTTGATTTCCTTCGTTGGAAAATACAGCTTGAGAGTTTGTTTATATTTCTTGTGTCAATTAGGATAGTAAACGTGTTTGTTATTGCATTTGTTGATGCTTAATAATGGTATAAGCACCGTAAAATCACGAATTGAACAGTAAAAAGAAAAGGGTATTTATATAATACATATACTTATCTGCACACATTGTCCAGTACTGGAAATGTATGTATTTGAAAGCATTCATATTTCACCAGTAGTCACTTAAACTGAGGTTGCTACGGCGTTACGATCGGGCGCAAACGGTCCAATATTTTTTTATACATTTTCCGACAATGTTCAATGTAAATAGAGCCTAATAAATATGTAGTTGAACAAATCAAATCTTAGTTTGGGGCAGCCAAATCAGAACAACAAAATGAATTGGTTTCAACAACTGAATAATTTAATTGCCCATATATAAACAATTAATTTGGTCGCGCCAAACCAATTTTGTTTGATTCATCAAAGCTTTTTTCTCAGTGCGATCATAAATCTTTCATCTCACTGGTTGTGATCAGGAAACAGATGCTGTATCGGCGGAAGTACGACACGCGCCAAACGAATTCTTATTCGCAACAACTTAACCCGTATATAAAAGTGGGTATTATTAAGTTTTCTATACTCGATATACGATCCCGAAATATTACGTGGCACACCACGTGGGCTGTGCTCGTCACTTGTAGCTGGTTTGCTTCTGATTGATCTACTGTTCTGTGCCACAGCCTGAATATTGCAGAAGAGTTTAACGATTATTGTAGTACCCGGCACACAACCCGTTTTGCAGTTGTAAATGTTTCAAAGAAGCTGCGCTTTCGAACATTCTTTTTCTTTGCAGTTGCCTTGAAGGAATTTCACGCAGCACTTATTCATTCTTGACAGCAGCAATTTATAACGCTGATGTCTGTCAGGCATCCTCAGAGCTGATTCCACACTCGACTGTCGAGTCTAGATATAGTCTGGCGAGACGGAAGTCATTTTTCCTGTTAGTATTTGTTAGGTCTAATTATTAAACTATATTCTGGAGTGAATTTTAATAAAAATACGTGTATCTTCTTTCCACGTTTGGATTTGTGCATATATTCCGTAAATATGTCAACATCCCCATAGCTTGAAAATTGTTATGTAAAGTGACATTATGTAAGCATGCGTGTGATTTTATTCACACTCCATTTCGTAAACTGAATGTTCTGTAGAAAGCAACTAACTTATGAGATTAATAAATAAAACAAGTATTATCATTATATGGTGGAATTATAAAACTTGATAGGAAGAAGATTATTCCGGTCCCTTACATCCGTTTATAACAATAATTAAGAAAAAATCTTAAGTAAACAAAGTGAACTCGAACTTCCTGATTATGTATTTAAGCATTAGACACGCCCGGTTACGATTAACCATTTTGTAAAATGTACCAAAATTTTGTAAGCTAATTTATTGACGCTGCCGTTTTTAAACATTTCGTTAGATATGATTTCAAAAGAAGGGTGAGTAGACGAAAATATCAGCTGAACTCCTAAATTTTAAACACCGTATTCATCATTTAGAGTCTCGCTTAGAAACAGGTTTGTCTGCGTCGCGTGTTTTTGGTAATATTATTTCTCCTTCCAACTAATCTNAATGGTCTGCGGGTCTCTCTAACATTAGCGCCAGTGTTCTGGTAACAGGGCTTATGTATGGCTGGTTATTAAGTTGCTTAGTAAGATACCCGACTGGCTGGGCCGCCGTGCAGCAAGTTAGTCTCCAGACTACTGGTAAACGACGCTCTGCCATGTTGCTAGCAAGTGAGGCCGTTATTATTTGCACTCATGGTTGGAATTGGCGGTGCAAGCGGTATTTTTATTTCTGTATCTCATTCATTCCCTGTACAGTGCACACAATTGTGCATTTAACGAGCATAAAGGTTGTTTCTGGCCGGTTCTGTAAACGTTCATGTGTATCTCATTTGTGAACCGTGCTACTACTATAGGCTATGCATGAGTGGTTCATATTTCTATGTGTGTTTCTTCCAGCCAACAAAATATTTGTTTGTTAAGTGACAACAATATATTTAGTTGCCACAACAAAATATTTCGTTGAGTAAACAAACCACGAAAAACCACACAATTAATTTTGTTCGTCTAACAAAATACACAGTTGAATTAACAAAACCTCTGTGTTGGGCCGAAATGAATTGTACTGCCAACGAAACATTTAGGCCAAGTTGAATCAACTGTATGTATCTATTTGGACACTCATTTGATTTCCTTCGTTGGAAAATACAGCTTGAGAGTTTGTTTATATTTCTTGTGTCAATTAGGATAGTAAACGTGTTTGTTATTGCATTTGTTGATGCTTAATAATGGTATAAACACCGTAAAATCACGAATTGAACAGTAAAAAGAAAAGGGTATTTATATAATACATATACTTACCTGCACACATTGTCCAGTATTGGAAATATATGTATTTGAAAGCATTCATATTTCACCAGTAGTCACTTAAACTGAGGTTGCTACGGCGTTACGATCGGGCGCAAACGGTCCAATATTTTTTTTATACATTTTCCGACAATGTTCAATGTAAATAGAGCCTAATAAATCTGTAGTTGAACAAATCAAATCTTAGTTTGGGGCAGCCAAATTAGAACAACAAAATGATTTGGTTTCAACAACTGAATAATTTAATTGCCCCTATATAAACAATTAATTTGGTCGCGCCAAACCAAATTTATTTGATTCATCAAAGCTTTTTTCTCAGTGCGATCATAAATCTTTCATCTCACTGGTTGTGATCAGGAAACAGATGCNTTTGATTCATCAAAGCTTTTTTCTCAGTGCGATCATAAATCTTTCATCTCACTGGTTGTGATCAGGAAACAGATGCTGTATCGGCGGAAGTACGACACGCGCCAAACGAATTCTTATTCGCAACAACTTAACCCGTATATAAAAGTGGGTATTATTAAGTTTTCTATACTCGATATACGATCCCGAAATATTACGTGGCACACCACGTGGGCTGTGCTCGTCACTTGTAGCTGGTTTGCTTCTGATTGATCTACTGTTCTGTGCCACAGCCTGAATATTGCAGAAGAGTTTAACGATTATTGTAGTACCCGGCACACAACCCGTTTTGCAGTTGTAAATGTTTCAAAGAAGCTGCGCTTTCGAACATTCTTTTTCTTTGCAGTTGNCGGCACACAACCCGTTTTGCAGTTGTAAATGTTTCAAAGAAGCTGCGCTTTCGAACATTCTTTTTCTTTGCAGTTACTTCATGCAGCGCTTATTCATTCTTGACAGCAGCAATGTATAACGCTGATGTCTGTCAGGCATCCTCAGAGCTAATTCCACACTCGACTGTCGAAAATTCCTTTTCGTGTCTAGATATAGTCTGGCGAGACGGAAGTCATTTTTCCTGTTAGTATTTGTTAGGTCTAATTATTAAACTATATTCTGGAGTGAATTTTAATAAAAATACGTGTATCTTCTTTCCACGTTTGGATTTGTGTATATATTCCGTAAATATGTCAACATCCCCATAGCTTGAAAATTGTTATGTATAGTGACATTATGTAAGCATGCGTGTGATTTTATTCACACTCCATTTGGTAAACTGAATGTTCTGTAGAAAGCAACTAACTTATGAGATTAATAAATAAAACAAGTATTATCATTATATGGTGGCATTATAAAACTTGATAGGAAGAAGATTATTTCGGTCCTTTACATCCGTTTATAACAATAATTAAGAAAAAATCTTAAGTAAACAAAGTGAACTCGAACTTCCTGATTATGTATTTAAGCATTAGACACGCCCGGTTACGATTAACCATTTTGTAAAATGTACCAAAATTTTGTAAGCTAATTTATTGGCGCTGCCGTTTTTAAACATTTCGTTAGATATGATTTCAAAAGAAGGGTGAGTAAACGGAAATATCAGCTGAACACCTAAATTTTAAACACCGTATTTATTCTTTAGAGTCTCGCTTAGAAACAGGTTTGTCTGCGTCGCGTGTTTTTGGTAATATTATTTCTCCTTCCAACTAATCGTTAAGAAAACCACAATTCTGTGACTAAAGAGCAGTACATCATATTTTTTTCTTATATCCAATTCAAATATAATACACAACCGTGCATATATATATATATATATATATATATTACACAGGAGGTAATATTCGACAGGTATTGTACTCTGCGAGGCTGTGTGTCCAACGATGATTCTCCCTGTAAGTAACGATTCGCAAACCGTGCTGCTTCTCTACGTTAAGAATGGTTCATATCACTACAACAGAACACGAAGCCTCTCATAAAAATATTTATTATTTGCAACACATGGAAGCATGACTTTAAGTATATATGAAATGATGATGCACTATCTTAAAAAAACTCGCATATATTTTATGGATTAACCTGTATTAAAACACGGAAACTTGTAGTCCCGATACGCCTTAACGACCACGGCCACATTGTGTATTTACTAAAGTCTTATTTTAGCAAAGAAGATGCGTCCGGCTTAAAACAACATTAAATGACCATAAACGCTGTTTTAAACAAATACTCTAAATATAACAGTACTAAAGCCTAATGAAAAAGCGAACAATAATTACATAATTTACAACTATCAGCATAGAAATGCTGAGAAATCTGTGAATAACTAATGAAGCATAGAAAAAATTAATAAATCTATTGCACATTACGCGACCCATTACGTTCATGAAAGTGCTAAAAATATACACAATTGTTGCTATTTTTTAAAAATCATTGTTGCCATTTAGAACGCTTTATTTCGGAGTCATTCGCTTAAAATACGAGCAATGTATTCGAGAACCTAAGCTCTGAAGGCAATATATCGTAATCTAATTCCCGGATGTAGCTACAACGAAAGACTCTGAATATAATAGGAGTACTTAATTCAACAACTGATTCTGCGCGAGTATTAAATTCATGGTTATCGCTCCGTGGCACCTGTAGGTTACTCAGACAGTCTCGGTCAGATTACTGCAAGTATACGATCGGCAAAGAGTCCTGAAAAGCGCCACAAATATTCTGTGGGCCATTTGGGAANAAGATATCACGAACTTGCAGAGATCAATTAACTCGGGTTAAGTGAATGGATATCCGCGAAACACGAAAACACTTTCACGGTTGTCAAAAACCCTTTACGACGGGAGCAGGATGGGCCACTCCTCATTTTTTTGTGCTCCACCTTATAGAACCCCGACTGTTCTTTGCATCTTGTGACGGATAATTAATCTTCGTGTTGAAGTTAACAAAAAATGGTGATTAGTTGTTACCGACCCAGCTACGCAGGGAGGTTTTAGAGCACTCCCAAACTCCCATGAAAACGCTGCCTGCTAAAAATGACTCAGATAAGTCCCACATGTAGCTCAATTATTTGACATTTATTAAGACCCCGACGGTGACTAACTAATAATTTCCGTGCTTTCACAAACAAATGCTTAGAAACTAGTTGCGAAAAATTTCAACATGCCACTAAATTTGTGCAATTTTTTTTTATTCGATTAAAATTTATGTAAATGCAAAACTAAATTAATTACCTGAACGTTGTATATTTATCATAATAAAGTCCACAGGCTTACGCGATTACTGGCGCCGTGTTCTCGGCTTCTGGTTCTTAAAGGCTGTTTATGGTAGACAGAACACTTTTGAAAGTCCTGCTTAAGAAATATAGTTGCATTAGTATTATGAGTTCTTCCACCAAATGTAAAATTAACATTGCCATTAACCTTATCACTTTCTTCATGCGTCGGTCAAGTGAAACTGTAAACATATTAAAAAAGTAAAAATTAAAAAAATATTTGTTAATTCTTACACTTTTATGCATAAAAATAACAGAAAGCGAAAGAAAACATTCCAGTGTTGACGAATGTTCACTCAACGTTAAGACGTGGAACTATTTTCCCTCCGTTATTACCAACTTTACTGAGCGCACGCCAGCCAGTGTGACCGTTAAAATATACGCAGGTAGGGGCAGTGCATTTTTTCAAAGGTTGATTTCCAAAAGTGCTTAATTGACCGTGAACAGTATCTGTGACACTGTCGTCGTTTGTTCCGACGTTAGTAGATAGCGAAAACTTGAAACGATCCTAAATTTGTGTAAGATCCATCTCGGAAAGTGTTTCTTCGACAACTAACACCGAACTTAGTCTGCTGCACATAAAATTATATTTCAAATTTAAGAACGAGAACCAAGCCGAATTTCGAATATACATAAGCATGCGTTAAAAAAATGTATTTAAATCATTACTAGAGACTTGCAAAATTAGCGCTATTATTTCTCGACAAATTGTATACGCAAGAGTAGGTTTATCATTGGGGCATACTTCATTTAACCGTTCAGTTACCNTATTATTTCTCGACAAATTGTATACGCAAGAGTAGGTTTATCATTGGGGCATACTTCATTTAACCGTTCAGTTACCGGGCCCACGATAGCGGACACGTTGCACGAGCATGATACTTACTACCGGTGCTGTACACAAGGCATTAGGGTGGTATTCATAGTTNAAGATATCACGAACTTGCAGAGATCAATTAACTCGGGTTAAGTGAATGGATATCCGCGAAACACGAAAACACTTTTACGGTTGTCAAAAACCCTTTACGACGGGAGCGGGATTGGCCACTCCTCATTTTTTTGTGCTCCACCTTATAGAACCCCGACTGTTCTTTGCATCTTGTGACGGATAATTAATCTTCGTGTTGAAGTTAACAAAAAACTGGTGATTAGTTGTTACCGACCCAGCTACGCAGGGAGGTTTTAGAGCACTCCCAAACTCCAATGAAAACGCTGCCTGCCAAAAATGCCTCAGATAAGTCCCACATATAGCTCAATTATTTGACATTTATTAAGACCCCGACGGTGACTAACTAATAATTTCCGTGCTTTCACAAACAAATGCTTAGAAACTAGTTGCGAAAAATTTCTACATGCCACTAAATTTGTGCAATTTTTTTTTATTCGATTAAAATTTATGTAAATGCAAAACTAAATTAATTACTTGAACGTTGTATATTTAATATAATAAAGTCCGCAGGCTTACGCGATTACTGGCGCCGTGTTCTCGGCTTCTGGTTCTTAAAGGCTGTTTATGGTAGACAGAACACTTTTGAAAGTCCTGCTTAAGAAATATAGTTGTATTAGTATTATTAGTTCTTCCACCAAATGTAAAATTTAAATTGCCATGAACCTCATCACTTTCTCCATGCATCGGTCGGCCATGCCATGAAACTGTGAACATATTAGAAAAGTAAAACTTTAAAAAATGTGTCAATTCTTACACTTTTATGCATAAAAATAACAGAAAGCGAAAGAAAACATTCCAGTGTCCACGAATGGTCACTCAACGTTAAGGCGTGGTACTATTTTCTCTCCGTTATTACCAACTTTACTGAGCGCACGCCAGCCAGTGTGCCCGTTAAAATATACGCAGGTAGGGGCAGTGCATTTTTTCAAAGGTTGATTTCCAAAAGTGAACAATATCTGTGACACTGTCGTCGTTTGTTCCGACGTTAGCAGATAGCGAAAACTTGAAACGATCCTAAATTTGGGTAAGATCCATCTCGGAAAGTGTTTCTTCGACAACTACCAATTTCAAATTTAAGAACGAGAACCAAGCCGAATTTCGAATATACATAAGAATGCGTTAAAAAAAATGTATTTAAATCACTACTAGAGACTTGCAAAATTAGCGTTATTATTTCTCGACAAATTGTATACGCAAGAGTAGGTTTATCATTGGGGCATACTTCATTTAACCGTTCAGTTACGGGGCTTAAGATAGCGGACACGTTGCACGAGCATGATACTTACTACCGGTGCTGTACACAAGGCATTAGGGTGGTATTCATAGTTGTGTCTCAAGGCTGAGCTTAAGCCGGTCTTGGTCAAGACCATCTTATTTCTCAAGACAGTGTTATTTCCGCACCACGTTTCATAGTCTGCAAACAAGACGATCTTCGAGAAAGCGGCGTGCTGAAGGCATAGCTTATATTGTACCACTTCCGGCTTGGTCAAGCACGAGCTTAAGGCGTGCTACAAAGGCTCGAATTAAAACCAAACATTGCGACTGGACACGAAATAGAAATACATACTCCAAATTATACATAAGTATTGCAAATACACAAAAACGTGGTTAAAACGAACAAAGTGACGTTAATGCGGTGAAAAATAACGAAATTGCTTTTCTCGCTTAGGAAAATGTTGCAGACGAGTGTAAAAAAAGATTGTAAAGAAGACTGTATGAATAATGCGATTTGTGTACACGAGCAGGCAAAGAATAGCTCAGCACACTATCGAGAGCATCACTTTTGAACGGAAATTATCAAAAGCCAATATAGGGCTAAGATATTTTATACGTCCTTCTGATAAAAATGTTCCGTGTATAGTATACTTATATTTTCGAAACTTCTACTTTTATTTTCAATTTAACAAACAGTATAAATAATTATATTTTGTTTCTTGTTATGTACGTGTACGCTTATTGTAAATTACTATTGCATTTGAAAAGAAAAAAAACATTTTTTTTTGTAAATAAGTTGCATTGCGTTTAGCGCTGTCTAGTTTATACTTTGTAATTAGTGGAAATTAAGTTCTACTATACGAATTACTTTAGAAAATTAATAGCATCTGTACAATTACAGTTCTCTAAAAACTTTCTAAGAGCAGAACAATTTAGATTTTTGTCCAAATGCGTAATTTAATCATTAATCTCAACCAAACACATGTTTTGCTATCGACATCTTTCAAAAATCTTCGCTAACTCGACGTATGAAGTTATCCAACCAGCGTCCGCCATTAAAACAAGCACAGTCTCAAGTCACCCCTACAGTGAACTTGACGAAGACGAGCTTATTTGCTGTGAAACGTGGTTCGAAATCGTGATCCCAAGCAGTGACTATGGAACAGAAATATTCAGTCTTTAGGCGCACAAAAATTAGACTCTCTTCATTAAGATAGCCTTGTTTGCCTGTGCCTGAGACAAGCTTAAACGGAGCTAATGAAATGTAAATACGGACTTGAGACACCAAATAAGATTGTCTTAACGAAACTAGAGCTCAAGATGTATTTATTAATACCGCCCTTATTGGCTAATTTGATCAGTACGATCCTCTACGCCTCTTTGACATGAACGGTTAATGATAATATCATGGATCACGCGGCACGTTGTTCACTGGCTGCAAGCAAGTACTGAACACAAGTACAGCGCGTAGCAAAAAAAATTACGCGACTGCAACACTTTAACTCACAAATTATTGAGTAACCGGACAGATTAACAGGCCTTGAAAAATTATACGCTCTCGAATATAGGCCTACACGTCATAATTGTGAGTTCAAATCACATGTAGTCGTGTCGGAAGGGGATTCTCATCCAGACAGCAGCCAATCAACGAATGACACAGCGGCTCCAGTATTCAAAGGGATTTGAAGTCTAGCATGATGACAAATATTTACGCGAATTTTGAAGGTCCCTAATCGTTACAATTGAAAAATACTTATTTTTCAATCTATATATAATTCAGCGGGGAAGCCGTATGTAAAATTAAGGTGGAAAAAATTCAAGTTGATCATTTTTCCTTTACATATGAATTGAATTCAATCCTGGCAGAGGATTAGAGTAGGAAACATTTCCGAATTAATTTGAGGACATGGGTTTCAAACACATGTTGATTTGTGGTTGAGACATGGGAAACTGACTTTATAGTCCATTCTAAGTAACTTCCAACTTTCCTGAAGCGGTGATAAGTTATATTTCCAGTGTATTCCTCCGCCTCTTGCAAACAAAGCTTAACCGACTCTACAACATTGCACCAAAGGGACACCATTCGTTCGCAGTCAGTGTAATAATAATTTGCATTAGAACTATTTTTTACTAACTATTACGAACACGCCTATATTCTCCTTGATTTAATTCATATTAATTATAAATGTAAAATTTTATAATGTGTAAATTAAATATAAGCAGAGACCTGGAAATTTCGCGGATTCATTTCGAGACAAACTAGAAATGAAAAACGTGTGCGTATGTGTCATTTTTGCAATTGGTCCACGCGTTATTTGACCCCTCCTTCAGATCTTTGGGCCAACAAGAAACTTACAACAAAATGCATGCCCATGCAATCCACCCTTACAGTAAGTAGCCAATGAGTCTTTGATATCCGATTGTTTAAACATAAGACTGTGAATTCTAACCTACAAGTCAACGAATTCGCGAAATTTTCAGGTCTTTCAATATGAGTAAAAGTTGAATTTAATAAAAAAATAAGGTATTTTATGTTAACACAAGTATAAAGCCCTTATGAAAGATGATATATTTAGGGAATAACCAAACACGTCATAGGTGGGGTGATTTTTCAAAGGTTAGATCAAAACAGTGTGAAGAAAACGTAAATAGAACTATACAGGAAGAACCATATCTGAACATAATCCAGGATGTATTGGCAGTTTCCGTTTACTCAAAGCTAATAACCTCTTGCAACATGTTACAGATCAATGGTCACTCAACCACTAAGTTTCTAGTATCAACCCAAAAATCCTTTAGGTCGTGCCAAACAAATTCTAGGCCCAAACTCGAGTAAACGCACGAAGACTTGGAGTGGAAACTTCCACCAAATTATAAACCGGATTTAGCATGTGTCTAGCAAGTCGTTATGAATGAGTCGAGGCGGGCAAGCCAAGCAAGCTACAGCGACGCGTCGGCATCAAGGTCAAGGGAAGAATCCGAAACACATTGCGGCAATCACAGTTTGTAAAGCACAGCTGCGAAGCGCCAGTGTATCTCCCCTCCTAGCGGCAAAGTATTCCGGGCAATTACGCCATCAGGAAACTATGTAAAACTTGGCAACACTTTGTACCGGGTCTGTCTGTGGACCCGCGCCGAGAAGAAGAACCCTCGACATGGAACTTGGCGTGCAGCCCGTCGTTTCTCGTCACGATGTTCAGCCTACGGCGGCGATACCTACTTGTTATAGTTCATTCATGGTTACTTACAAATTTCCTGAAGCCCTGCCAAAGCTCTACTTCCAGATGTTCCTCCGCCCAATACAACATTTTTTTTAGCTAAGTCTTGATAATTACACCAAAGGGACAACGCACCGCATTCGTGCGCACTCACTGAAATCATATTTTNGAAACTATGTAACACTTGGCAACACTTTGTACCGGGTCTGTCTGTGGACCCGCGCCGAGAAGAAGAACCCTCGACATGAAACTTGGCGTGCAGCCCGTCGTTTCCCGTCACGATGTTCAGCCTACGGCGGCGATACCTACTTGTTATAGTTCATTCATGGTTACTTACAAATTTCCTGAAGCCCTGCCAAAGCTCTACTTCCAGATGTTCATCCGCCCAATGCAACATTTTTTTTTTTTTTTAGCTAAGTCTTGATAGTTACACCAAAGGGACAACGCACTGCATTCGTGCGCACTCACTGAAATCATATTTTGCATAAGAAATATTCCTTACTAGGCATTACATACACACAACATGTTTTTATTAATATTAATTATAAATGAAATATTATTATTTATAGATAAAATATAAGTAAAAATCAAATTTGACCAAAAATATAATACCTTTGTGTTAACAGATGTACAAAACGCTTGTGAAATATGGCATGTTTAGTAAACAACCTAACTCGTCATACTTGAGGTGATTATAGAAAATTTACATTTTTACTAGATGTTTAATGCTTTTGCATGTAACTTTCACTGTGTGTTATTTCCTGCTTGCTAAAAGGCAGGAACTTATTTATAAAATATTCATATGTTCTCGAATTTTTACAATCTCCTGTTAACTTGCCATCCCGGAGCCCAGACAATAGGGATTCTTTACAAGCCACGGTAGGCCTAACCCGTCAGGCGAACTTGTAAAATGTAAATTTTCTATAATCGGATATTGTCCGTAATAAATATTAATCCGAAATTATGACGCAAAAACGAAGAGTTTCTGCGAGAAGTGAATTTGAGCCGTAATCCCACATTAACGAATAATTTTTTGTGTAGGAAATTACAAATTGTTTGATGCGTGGTGTACTTAAGTTGACAAAGAACTTGCCTCGTTAACATAACAAATAAGCTGTGGACTTGTGCTTGGTGATCAGAGATATGAACAAGTCATAGCGTAGGCTAGTAGCATGTTGTAGGAATAAGTTACTCACAGGGAATAGCATTGAGTACTGAGCATCGCAAAGTACAGTACCAGTCAAATATAAGCTTCCTGTGCAACATTTTGATGATTTTCTACAATTTGATTGAAAGCGTTAAAGAGCAGCCAAAACATCTCCACGTTCCTTACGCACGCGTTTTTTTGATCACGGACCGACATTGACACGGGGATATCTCGCTCTCAACCCCTCGCACGCTGCGCTTCTTCGTGTTCGCGTGCTGTGTCCGCCGCGGGGATGCAACCTAGACCCAGAGGCCGTGCCGCAGACAATGCGCCGCTACCAAGGCCGAGGCGGAGTCGCCCGGTGTTGATCGATTGTCGCGGCACACTCTCTCCTCCAGATTGCCGTCGCGCGCCGCGCCGCGTCAAATGTATGGAAATTGTGAGTGGATAGGAGCGGGAGGGAGGGGAACGCCGTCATTACGATATCCCGTGACGAGGCGCTGCAGAGAGTCGCCCAGCCCCGCCACTCTCGTGCAGCCATTGTCTCCTGAGAGATGCATCCCTCGCTTAAGAAGAGAAAGAGTTGAGTTGAGAGATTTGGGCGGCTCTTGACAACGAGATCTTGAGAGCTGGTAAGGGTGAAATGGGGTGAGAATGGAGCAGCGCCGAAATGCAAGGGTGGGGGAAAAGGGAGATCCCCGAGAAAACCCGCTGACCAGCGGCATCGTCCGGCATGATTCTCATATGCGAAAATCAAGAGCGACCCCTCCGTGAATCAAGCCCGGTTCGCCTAGGTGGGAGGCGAGTAGTTTAACCACTACATCACCGCGGCCCCCTTCTATTCAATACTGGTTTTAAAATTATAATAGACGCAACTGCTTACAATGACTATCACAACTAGGAAGACTTCTTAATAATACAGGCGCGAAAAAGTCTCTTATTCAGCGAACTTCCACCGCACACACCAGGAAAATTACGTCGCCGGCCAGAAACATGTAGGAAAGCCGTTCGCCAATCAGCAAAAGGTTAACCTTCTTGCCCATCAGAACCCAAAAAAGAACTTTTCGCAGCATACTGTAGCCTGTCAAACACAAGACCCGTTCCTAGAGCCTCGCGCAGCCAATCAGAGCCCACTTCAAAGAAACCACAACGCCATTTTGCGTCTGCATACTAGTCTAACTGTAGATCAATGATCTTCCCTGTGGATAACTGATTTGTGAACCGTGTTACTGCTCTAGTTTGAGGTTTATATCACTATCGAGCCATACTTACAGGGGACCTCTTACTGGTTGACAAAACGAAACACACACTGTGTAAGCTTTAGTGAGTGAGGGAGTGGTACTGTGGGGTGCTCGACAGCGAGTTCATTAGTGCCCACAGGGAATTCAAGAATAAAACTCATTAAAAACCTCTACAGGAGGCAAAAACTAAAGTCAGGTAAAAACATATAAAAACCTACACAGGAGAAAGAAACAAAAGTCAGATAAAAAAACAGAATTAAAACCTCTACAGGAGGCCAGGGCAGACACAAAAACCACTAACAGAACAAAATAAAATACTCAAGAGTAGAAACAACACAAGCACAAGAACAAAAAAACCAAATTACAACACATTAAAAAGACCTGTCGCACGTAAAAATGGGAATAAGCCGCTAACAGACGTACCTCCATCACACAGTATTCACCGTAGGTTGTCAGGAACATTACCAGTGCGACGAGCCTGGCCATACCTGCGACACTCCACCAGAATGTGCCGCACAGTCAAGGGAGTACCTCAGGTATCACACTCAGGAGGGGGTTCACCACGAAGAAGATAGTTGTGAGTCAGACAAGTGTGTCCGATGTGAAGGCGAGAAAGCACATCATCTTCCGTGCGTGTGCAAGAAACAAGATGAGCGCAAGCAGGAAAGTCAGAAATGCCCCATAACTTGCTGGACAGCGGGAGAGAAGTCCACTCCCACTACTAAGCATGCCATACAAGGCCGCGGACTGCATGCAGCACATCATACACAGGGACACGAGGATCACAAGGTGGAAGGCTGCATGCCTCATTAGCCGCCATATCCGCTGCTTCACTACCAGGGATGTCCACATGCCCTGGCACCCACAGGAAGACGATGTGAACACAAAACCGCACAGCCCCTGCCAGCTTCTCACGGGTCACGGAAAGAAGCGGATGAACTGTGGAGCCAGATCGAATGGCTGTCAAGTCACTCATCGAATCCGAGCACACAATGCATTAGCGGTGAAATCCCCTACTGATAAAATAGAGTGCCATCAAAATAACAAAACGTTATGCAGTTAAAACACTGCAAGATGAATAGAGTCCAAATAGATACCGAGAATCACCGGTGGCAAAGAAGGCACTGATGGAACCATCAGTGTAAAATCATATAAAATCACGGAACACAAAAGACAAAAGATCATGTAAAAGGCCCTGGTAAACAACAGGAGGAGTGGTCATCTTAGTAAATTCCGCTAGGTCGAGGCGCACCTCAACATGTGTTATCAGCCATGGCAAAGGCAATACATACAGAGGTAAGTCATACCGCTCCAGGGCATGTGAAAATCGGACAGATGCTGGCCCTGGAGAACATGACATAGCGGAGTACAGTCATTCACTGGGCGGATGGAGAAAAACAGTTTATCATTGGACCATACTTAATTTAACCATTCAGTTACAGGGCCCACGGTAGCGGACACGTTGCACATGCATTATACTTACGACCGGTGCTGTACACAAGGCATACACAAGTCTTAGGGTGGTATTCATATTTATGTCTCAAGGCTGAGCTTAAGCCAGTCTTGGTCAAGACCGTCTTATTTCTCAAGACAGTGTTATTTCCGCACCGCATTTCATAGTCTGCAAACAAGACGATCTTCGTGAAAGCGGTGAGCTGTGACTGGGCTGCATTCGACGTCTCGACCAGAAGCTCACACCTTTCATTTATATTCTTACAGTCGGCAACGGAGCCACCGGTGCTTCACCAACGCCTTTTTGTAATTCAAAAGGAGGCATCTTTTCAAAACGGTGTCCTCAAACACCTTGGATAACCAAACAACGTCGCGTAGATAACTCAACTGTAGTACACTGTCACAATAACGAACCACAATCCTAATCACTACCTGTTTCATCGCGGTGCAGTTTCAAGTGGCTCTTAAGGTGCCACCATTTTGGGGAGTGCTTTTAGAAGTCATGGTGTAGCCCCTCCGCACTGGGAATCCTCGACCGTGGACATCCTTAGCGAGGCCAGTTTTATTCCCCTACCAGGGAAAACATTCCAGTCGTCCCAGTTGGTGCCATTTCAGGGGACTTATGTTTGATAACACCGGCCTTCTCCATACAGCGGTGACACGTCTTCTCGGCTGGTCTAGGCGCATGAGCTAATCGGCCATGATCACCCCTCTTGCCAAGAAGGCACCAATTGGTGCTACGTGGGTGTACTGTACGTGGATGCGGGCTCCGCGCCTAGATTTGCCTGCTGGGCCAGTGAGAAGGGTTCGCCAGACTTTCACCAACAAAGCCACCACGTATGGTCACACAATTTGTAGGCAGCACTCATTCGTGAGAACAGACCCTCATTAGGAAGATGGACATGCCCTGGTCTGAGACGATGCTGAATATAGGGCCGATGGGACGAGACCTAGTGAGATAGAAAGAAAAAGATGATGAAAGAGGAGACGAAGAGAGAAGCATGATATGATGGTTCGAACAATTTTCAGATCCCGACCGCGTCCCGATTAGTCGCCTCTTACGACAAGCACGGAGTGGCTGTGGTTGTATTCTAAAACCCTGCCACCACACGGGGGGTGTAGCTATAGTACATACAGTATGCTTAAAATATGTATTATTTGCTATAAACCATAAATTTGACAGGATAACAGTGTTACGACAGAGGTACAAAAAAAAAAAAAAAAAAAAAAAAAGATGACTTTTGAGCTAGTTATTCTACAATATGCAGAACAGAATTCTCTAATATGTGTAACTTTTTTACAAATAGTATATTGATGGTTACACTTTAAAGTGGCTTTAATTTAGTGTGACGTTGTACTGGATTAAATCACTTAGTACCAAACTGTTCCTTCCGAAAAACATTATATTTTGTGTTGTAACAATGTTGTACAGAGGTATCGAATTAATGTTTTGATCATAAAGTTCTAGTCTTGCCCGGGCAATGCTTTTCAATGATTTCTCTGCCTCTAGTTAGCCTACATTCCGTCTGTAAATGTGCCCCCTTTCAACCTTTAAACGCACTAACCGAATTTTTTCAAACTCAATACATATGCAATACTTAATAATGATGTCTTATTTGTATAATTTTGAACTACCCCATGCACCTACTTACAAAATAACGACCATTTTAATATTTAGGGTGATGTTATTTTATATGATGGCAGAGCATTGTGTAAACATTAATTTTGAAATGGATAGTTGTTAGTCTGCCATTTTGGAAGATAGTACCAAATGAAAAATAAATCTTTTACATTATTTCTTGAAAACTATCAAAGCATTTCTCACCCAATTTGGCATGTCAGATAAACATAAGTGAATAAACTTAATTATTTACTTATTTTCAAAATGGCGGCCATACAAATATGTTAGGCTTATTTGTGTATCTACTATATAATTTACCAGTTTCACCAAATTTTGTATGCTGAAAGTATTTATTACAAACATTATATATGCCAACACATAGCCACACTTGTCAGCCATTTTGTAACATAGCACCATGTGAATAAATAATGCTTTTACATCACATCTCGGTCAACAATGAACCGATTCCCAGATAATTTTGCAAACAAGTAGTGCTGCCGCAGATTATGTTAAATGAAACATTTCAGGTATGGCAGGCACTTACTTTCAAAATGGCGGCGATATAGTTATTTTAGCTTATAATGCTATATTGCCGAAAAAATTTAATCATTCCTACTTAACTTTCTATACTTGCAGTATCAATTACAACCATCAAATTTGTCTAGACAGAGCCTCATTTCCCTGCCATTTTGTAAGTTAGCCCCACAATATAAATTAGTTTTTGTCATATCTCGCGAAACAATCAACCCATAATTAGGTGAAGGAGTTGTATTGTGGCAGGCAATATAATTACATGTATATTTAAGTGTGACTGTCACTTATTTTCAGAATGGCGGCTAAAAAATAATTTTAGCTTAGTGAGCTACTATATCTACGAAACTATGTAGTCGTGTTTGGCTTTACTTTGTATACTGGCAGTATACAATCATCGAATATGGCAATACGCAAACTTTTTGTCCTCCATTTATGAAGATGGTCACTTGTAAACTATAGAGGTTTCATGCCATATCTCAGGGAAAAAATCAACCAATTTTCACCAAATTATTCACATAAGTAACATACGGTAGACCATGTAAACTTACGTGTTTTAAGTGGCTCAGCCACTTATTTTCGAAATTATGGCCGTGTATATATTTTAGGTTAGTAAACCCTACAATTCGAAATAGACTGTTTACATCCGAAGCTGCTCTGCTTCCAACCTCCTTAATGCAGTTTATCTCACGCTAGCTTATGGTACGAGGTTTTCTGGGTTAAAGTCTCAGGTAAGGCACATTTGTATTTGTAATTGTCTCACAACTGATGAATATGTTTCTGGTTGCATATCTAGTGACATTGCTTTCAACAAGAGAAGTCCCACCTACCATCTCAGCTATTAAGAAATTATTTAAAAATTAATTGCACCCATGTTGAGGAAAATAGGCTCATTAGTTATATGAGAAACTTATTGTTTTTATGTTGTTCTCACTTAAACACGTTGCATTCGTAAACAAAACATCTAATTTTTCTTCAGTTAAATGAATGAAAGCATGTCGTGTTGCAGACGACAAGTAACTTTAATATGGACAGAGTCATCTCGCCAATCAATTGGCTGAGAGCCAGCCACTAGTGAAACTTGTCAATGAGGTAAGCATGCCCGGTGTAAACTGGACCAATGTGACGACAGTAGGTAAGAATACAGTGACCAAATAAACTGGTGTTTATGTAGTTGTGTGTGCACAATACTCGTTTCTAGCTTGCATTCACTGCCGGCAAAGGTGCACCGATATTGGAAAGGTTATTAGAAAATAGTTAATATATTTCCATTTCACTGTAGGGGACATCGGGGCTGGTTCTAACAGGGGCAGGTTGTAACAAGACGGATAGACACATGAGAGCCTTCTCCGTTTAGCCACTGGAGCGCTTGTCGATGCCTTCAATGTGTGTGGTAACTCTGCGCCAGTCGGATACGTTCGTTACCGACAACAAGAAGATAATTGTTTTTCGATACGGTGAGTAAATATTATTCGCTTTACTGTCATCGGTATTGTAATTTATGTCCAAATTATTTCGAAACTCTCTTTTAAACGCGTTATTCTTCATGGCTCTAGGTATTTATATGTTCTATTGGTATTAAAATAAATTAGAAATTAGGTAGCAAAAATTGATGTGTTCTGTCATGATGTCATGCGGGGTAGGTTGTAACAGCTAAATTAATATGTTACAACCAACCCCGTTGACTGTTACAACCTACCNGTAATTTATGTCCAAATTATTTCGAAACTCTCTTTTAAACGCGTTATTCTTCATGGCTCTAGGTATTTATATGTTTTATTGGTATTAAAATAAATTAGAAATAAGGTAGCAAAAATTGATGTGTTCTGTGATGATGTCATGCGGGGTAGGTTGTAACAGCTAAATTAATATGTTACAACCAACCCCGTTGACTGTTACAACCTACCNATGATGTCATGCGGGGTAGGTTGTAACAGCTAAATTAATATGTTACAACCAACCCCGTTGACTGTTACAACCTACCCCGTAATAACTTAAAACTATTTTATGATCCGTTATAAGTCTTTATTGAAAATTAAAAGCATTATTCAGAAAATCGATATATTTTTAAAGCACCTTTTAGTTTAGGTATTAGATTAGATGTATAAATTTTTCACTTTCAGTGTAACTTAATATCACTCTTGATATCAGATGTGGAACTACAAAAGGAAAACAGACAAAGGAAAATATTCTATTGAAATGTTGGAGAAAGCAGCCGAGGCAGTGAAGGAAGGAAGATTTGTCAGGCATGCTGCAAAACTTTACAGTCATGAGACTCTTGGGAGGCGCATAAAAAAGAAAAACAAACGTAAGTTGTCGACAACAATAGTTTTGCGTCATCTTTAATAAGCCTTGCAAATTAAATGTAGGCATGTACTGAGGGTATGTTGTTAGCATTCAGAATTATTTTATGTCCAATATACGAGTATATTTTACGAATAGAGAAATTTTAAATAAAGCCTACCAAAATTAACAATTTAGTTAAGATAAAATAATTAGGAAGTATAGTATATCTTAAAAACATTACAGCCTAAAAGGTTCTAAATATTGTGAGCATCTATAAATAAAATACCTTAAATTCACTTGACTTATTAGAACATCTACAGTAAATACAACAATGGTTTACGAANGCATCTATAAATAAAATACCTTAAATTCACTTGACTTATTAGAACATCTACAGTAAATACAACAATGGTTTACGAACTTCATATCCATGAATTACACTTATAAAAAACATCTGCATGTAGTTTACAATTTTTTGTATAAAAAAAGAAGCTACAAGAGAAACGTTATTTCTCTTTTGTTTCAGGTATAAATGAGTCTGGCTCTGAATTTCANTATAAAAAAAGAAGCTACAAGAGAAACGTTATTTCTCTTTTGTTTCAGGTATAAATGAGTCTGGCTCTGAATTTCAAGAGGAGTAGAAGCATTTGACTGGTTACTATGGCAACAGACAGGTATGTACTCCTTTGCAGGAGCTCGCTTTCGTTTCCTACATCAAAACATGCTCGGATATATATTTTGGACTCACCCCGCGCGATGTACTCCGCACGATGTACGTTATGTTGCTTATTTATGTGGTATTAATCACACAGTCCCCATGCCAAACACCTGCAGTGACAAAGAACTTGCTGGTGCAGACTGGCTTCTCTTCATTTTTAAAGCATCATCCGTCCCTTTCGATTCGAACTCCAGAGGCTACTAGTTCAGGAAGGGCTTCTAGTTCCAACCGCGCGAACGTTTCCGCATTTTTTGAGAAACACTAGGAAGTTTAAGACTGCCATTCTATCACAGCAAATGGAATTTGGAATGCAGATGAGACCGGTGTCACAACAGTCCAAAATCCTTCAAAAATTATAGTAAGAAAGGCGGTCAAACAATTTGGAGGGATGACGTCAGCTCAAAGAGTGCAACTGGATACCTTCCCCCTATGTTTACTTCCTAGGGTTAGGTATTATGATCACTTCATCAGAGATGGTCCAGCAGGATGTGTAGGCACTGCAAACAAGTCTGGCTAGACAACGGAAGTAGATTTTCTGCTTTCTGTGTTCGTTCAAGTCCAGAAAACCTGTCCTCCTTTTAGACAATCATCAGTCGCACTTATCTCATGACTGTCTAGATTACGATCAAAGAAAGGGTGTTGTTATGTTATCGTTCCCACCTCATTGCACTCATCGCCTTCAGCCACTTGATCAAAGTATTTTTTCGCCACTCAAAAGACAGATAAATATAGCAATGGATGTATGGTTGAGGAACAACAAAACCCCAGAAGGCCCGGTTAAGCCTATGACAATCTACGATATTCCGTCAATATTAAAGACAGCTTTTAAAATTGCAACATTGCCAAGAAATATCCAACACGGATTTGAGAAATATGGAATATTTCCTTATAATACAGAAAATTTTCAAGATGCGGATTTTACTCCTTCGTTTGTGACGGACNTGAGAAATATGGAATATTTCCTTATAATACAGAAAATTTTCAAGATGCGGATTTTACTCCTTCGTTTGTGACGGACAGACCAGATCCAGACCTAGCACTAAGTTGTTCACATGATGTACCTAGGAAAGCACCTGAAACACCAACTCAGTTACGTCCGGATAATTCCCTCGTGCCGGAAAAATTTTCCCCGGAGGTAGTTCAGCCACTTCCAAAAGCTAATCCAAGGAAAATTAAGGGGGGAAGAAAGGCAAGGAAAAGTGCAATTTTGACCGATAATCCAGAAAAGAGGAAGACAGGACTTGGGAAAGATAGCATTATCAGAAGTGAGCAGACCTACAAAAGCCAAGTCCAAATATCCTCTGAAACAAAGAAGGTCACTAGAGACAGACTGCAGCTCATCAGAAGAAGAAAGTGACTGTTTTTGTTTAATCTGTTTAGAACCATCTTATTCTAGCAAACCTGGCGAGGAGTGGGTTCTTTGTTTGAACTGGCAGTTGTGGTTACACTTTTCTTGCGCAAAAAAGTCTAAAATGTATGTTTTTCATAACTGTCACTCAGATGGAATATCTGAGTAAAAAATTAGGTTATACAATTTTTCACTTAACGTAGTTAAGCAAGTGATGNTTTCATAACTGTCACTCAGATGGAATATCTGAGTAAAAAATTAGGTTATACAATTTTTCACTTAACGTAGTTAAGCAAGTGATGCCAAAATAATGTTTAAATATTGTTTCTTGTATAGCTATAAATAAATTGTAAATTATTCCAGATACAATTTACTATTACCATTTTTAAATGTTGTTACAACCAACCCNATAGCTATAAATAAATTGTAAATTATTCCAGATACAATTTACTATTACCATTTTTAAATGTTGTTACAACCAACCCAAGTGTCTGTCACAACCTGCCGCACCTCGGGGCTGGTTGTGACCTTACACTATAAAGATTCTTGCCTCGTGCACAAAAAAGTAGTTTATAGAAAGTTCTGTAAACATTTGGTGCAAAAGAAGAAAACGCATTTTATAAGTCCGCATAGTCAAAAAGTGTTTAGTGTATTATAACCAAAGCGAATATATATATCTAAACTGTTACAACCAGCCCCGGTCACCCTTACGTCATACACTGCATAGAAGAAATACTACCTGGCCACAATTTTTCTAACAGCCCCTGCTCCAGTAAACAGACTATTGTGTAGTCTAGCCTGGCGCCTTTTATTACGCAAAATGATAGGATCTGTAGCCATTATTTATTTTTACCATTTCTGGAATTCATAAGTAAATCACAATTTGTATGTGTTTCGCAAAAGAAAAATAAGAAAAGCTGATATAATTCTCAATAATAAAATGTTACTACTTTCCTAAAGATATCGGTGTAGTCCAACAAAGATAATTTTTTTTAATACTTACAATACTGTAGTTTAGTTCAAGAAAATATGTGCCTGTTTTGACCATGGATTTCGCTAAATTACTTTTACTGGCCACATATGAAAAAAAATCAAGGGACTCGATATGAAATTCCTTTTCTTTCAAGTTTTCTCAGTACACAGTATTTTTTCTGTACATGTTACTGGCCACTTATTTGTATATTTACAAAGCATTGTTCCACCTCTGTATTCTTAGGTATTCAGTGGTTGTATGGTGTTTTCTGTAGCATTTCGACAAGCGCATGCTTTTAAGATACTGGCGTAGAAATTTGACTTCTCCAGTAGTGTTCATAAGGTTCCCTGCAACGTAGTGTTACGTCAGCAACACTTGACGTGTACACAGGATGGACTGTGCATTGTTGTATGTAGGAAAGAACATGTGATTAGGACACTTTCTACTCGTCACTATATTGGCAGAGAGCAGGCCGGTAGTGAGCGTTGTACAGTACAGTGAGCGTGTCCTGTGTTGCTTGAACCAATAGGAACGTTGCAAATGGAAGTACAGAGACCAACACGCCGTGACTGTCGTGCAGTCGTGGACACAGGCGACTCACTCCCAGCGTGTCTCAAGTCTCAGTAAGTCTGTGCCGCACTCAAAGGGTTCAAGACCAATTCACGTCAACGAAGTCACGAACATCAATGTATTACCACAGAATGGTTAAGAATACAGAGGTTAAATATCGCGCTATACCGGGAACTCCAGTCGCAAACACCAGCAAGATGGCGTCGCTAGCCAGTGTTACGTCGGAACGCCGTTCGTCAGTGTCCGGTAACCTACTTACCCACCGGCAGCCCAGCGAGTAGGGAACCTTTCGCATCAACCAACGGTAGCCGGTCAGTCGCAAGGCCCGTTCCCAGTGGGGCCGCGGTGGTGTAGTTGTTAGACTACTCACCTCCCGTCTACGCGAGCCGGCTTCGATTCCCGGNTAACCTCACTTCACGTTCATGGGCTCTCGTCAAGACGTCAATGTTAGGAGTCGCCCAAATCTTATCTCTCACTCGCTCATTCGTTCCCAGAGCCTCGCACAACCAATCAGAGAATAGGTACGCACACTGTGAAAAACATTTTCTAGTAAATTTCCGATATACTGTAATGGTATTTTTACCCATGTTTTAAATGGAAATAGTAGCACATATCAGGCTGCAAATATAGGAATGTTTAGCAACGCAATTATACAAACTTACACATTTCCTTGTGCACTTGTCCCATTCCTGAGCAAATGTAAGAACATGACCATGGATGTATGGGGGAAAAAATTACCACCCACTGTTATCCCCTATAAGTGTTCGCAGATGTGGTAAATTTCCGAATATTTCCTTAGTGTCTGCAAGCATCAAAGGAACCGCCACACCATTTCGTATCCGTGTACCGTGATGGCGTGATATCTAAACGAGCACCTGGTTAGAAAAAAACACTACTACGATTGCTGTGCTACGAGAAACTACATGGATTACCTGCTGACGTCGTGGACGTGGACTCTTGCCTTGATGTGAGTGCCCCGTCGTACTT
>NQII01001809.1:408843-435862 GCA_002778355.1 Clitarchus hookeri
GGCTGCGTTACCCAGTTCTACGTATTACTTGGCTGCCTAACCACGTGGGCGGGTCCATTACACAAGGGAGGGGGGTCATAAAAATGAGAAGCTCGTGATTTATTTCTTGTGGTAGGCGTTACCGGGTCTGAAGCGCATTACAAACATGACTCACGGAGAAAGCAATGAAGAG
Source organism: Clitarchus hookeri (assembly GCA_002778355.1). Taxonomy (NCBI): domain Eukaryota; kingdom Metazoa; phylum Arthropoda; class Insecta; order Phasmatodea; family Phasmatidae; genus Clitarchus; species Clitarchus hookeri. The sequence continues at coordinate 409,016 of NQII01001809.1, forward strand.
GCGACGGACAAGACAAGGTACAGGGGAAGATGATTTGCGAGAGGAGTCGGGAGCAGGTACACACATACACACACACACGTGACTCTCCAACGAACAGCCAGCTCGTGTGTACGTATTACAATACTCCTGCTTCCCAGAAGCCAGCCAGCACGAGAACAATGCCTCCCACGCGCGACAGTGAGGTAGGACTAAAGGCAGTTCACTGTAAAGTGACCACTTTTGAGGCCCTTTCTTTCAGCCATTTTTTATCTTTTAACAGCGTTTCTAAATAAATATTGACGTGCAAGTATAAACACGGCGTGTATATTCCACCGCTATCGGAAGTTAATGTCCAAGGCTAAAATAATATATATTTATTGAATATTATTCCAAATGAGAGGACTTTCAAAAGCGCTCACTTTACCGTGAACAGCCTATACACCCGTGAACCAACCCGAGGAGGTGTTTCGTCTTTCTTACGTCAAGATTTATTCCTGCTTGATTACGACAGCTGGGCGCAACCGCGAGGTACAGGGGAGCTTGTTTCACGTTGGGGCACAGAATACACGATAACACAGAACAGAAGTATCGTCTCAGTCCCCAGCTTCCGCAACTATTGAGATAACGGTATTTTATGTATTGCGTTATCGTTAGGGCCGCATTGTTACGAATTAACTTTTAAGTGAATTCATACCTTAAAGGTGCTACGGGTGTAGCTAAATAATAAGTCATGATTAGGTAGAGCAAAACAGTATAAGATGGGTTTTATTGAACATAAGGATTATACAATAACTATTTACGTGACTACTGATCGGGGGAGCTCAAATGGAATACCAAGACGCTAATTGATTATATTAAGTTTTCTTACCGCACGCCATTACTGTTACAATCTAACTAGAAAGTCCCCACCTTGTTCATTTTCCGGGGGTCAATTCTAGGAGGCGGTTAACGACGGCCGGACACACCCATCTCCACGTCTTCTTGGTCCGCTCCCAGTGTTACGATGGCCTATATCGGGCGTATTGCATAATTTTTTACGCCCCGTTTATTGGCCGGTGGAGGGGATTTCTGCAACTGTCTTTCGCAAGGTGTTGTTGCAATCACGCTCGTGCCCTGGTTCAATGTATGGAGATGTGATTAGGCAGGCCGTTCATCTAAGGCCTGATCACTTTTAAAAAATGCGCAGGCTAATACTTCAATTACCTTCGCGCTTAATTGCATATCCCTTTCGTTATTGGCCGCGTGTCTTTCGGAGTTGTTGAGTTGAGATATTTGGGTGGCTCTTAACACCGAGGTCTTGAGAGCTGATGAGGGTGAAACGAGGTTAGAATGGAAGGAGCGCCGGAATACAAGGGCGGGGGAAACGGGAGATCCCCGAGAAAACCCATGCCGACCAGCGGCACCGTCCGGCACGATACACACTTGGCCGGGGATTGAACTCGTTTCACCTTGTTGGGAAGCGAGCAGTCTAACCGCTCAGCCATAGCGGCCCCGTGTGTGTTTATGACAAGACAATTTCTTGTATGACTGTAAAAATCAGAATAAATTGGCCACTATATTGAACGCCCGTGATTAACGGGCAGAAAACAAGGACGCATAACGACTAACCTGTTCAGTGTCCATGTCGGAAATAGTGTCCACGTTGCACATGAACGATATTTATAACCAATATTGTACACAGCAAGGCATCTGTGTCCAACCTTCCTTGTGGCTAATGTGATTTGTGGAATTGTCTACACCCCTTTGACATTCATCTAGTCGCCAGTCGCCAGCTCAAACAATAAGGAATCTTTCGCAGCATACGGTAGCCATTCAACACAAGGTCCTCTCCAGAGCCTCGCACAGCCAGAGTGCGGATTCGCCCTCATCAAAGTAACCGCCACACCACTTCGTCTCTGGGTTATTATCTACTGTGTGTATCTACTTCGCACTGCTGAGTGATCCGTCAGATAGGCAAGCGGCTTTTCATTAAGACTACAGCCAATAAAGCGACAGCACCACAGGAAGTGGGCACTTGGGGCACGGCAATCCCCACATAAATATGCATTTAAACATTTAATAGAATCGCCAGTTAGAATAATCCGTAAGACGACTACGTCATTCACGGGATTTAAGTTTCTTGAAAGTGGAAGAGAATGGAAGAAATCAAGTCACGAGCCACTAGAACACTGACCACGGCAGGGAGACACACGTGAACGAGAATAGCAACACAATTAAATACAGAAAGTTTATGTTCAATAGTTATAGTTGTCAAACTTATATTATCATTTTCACAATTTTTTTACGTTTTGTTTTACATCTTGTCCCCCCTCCAAAAAGAAATTCTGGGCGCGCCCCTGCACTGAGTAGATAAGTACGCCCATTGACTGAAGATGAGCTAGACCGCTTATTCGTCTTCTGCGTATGTAGCCAACATTCACCTGCCCCAAAGGAACACAACTTTCAAAGTCACATTGTCAACAGTGATGAACGTGTTTGTTTATATCTTAACTCTCGCACTTTTATATGAATAAAATACTTTTAAAAATTTGAATTTAATATAACTGCATTCCAAATTGGTTAGAGAAAGTATAAAATCATCACTAAGCACTTGTTTACNAAAAATTTGAATTTAATATAACTGCATTCCAAATTGGTTAGAGAAAGTATAAAATCATCACTAAGCACTTGTTTACTAAACAGTGTTCCAGCCTCAAATACCGTCCAGACCGTTTTTGCTAGTCGTGTTGGCAGAAAAGCAATTCAATGTCGGTACACGAAGACTGGTTGTGCGTAGCCAGCGAGATCGCTCTACCTCATCTTTAGTCTATGAGTATACCGAGTCGAAACGGCGTGGCAGTTTTTTTTTATGATGTACCCGTTCGCTGATTGGTCAGTGGGAGGGTCTCTGGGAACAGGCCTAGTGTCAAATCGGCTGCACGTGCTGCTTAAGGTTCACTAACGGCTGTGCTTTCAGCTGATACATAAATTACCAAGCGCTGACTCGCGAACGGTAGTAGTAGGAAAATGTTCCTTCTGCGCCACCTGGCTGCTGGATGGAGCAAAGGCAGACATCTTGGATGACGTTATTCAGGAACCTCTTGCTCTGTCATTCCTCGCTAATAGCGGCCATTTTACTTTTTTACTTTCCGAATATCCTATTTTCCCTTACAAACGCCAAAAAGTTCCTGAATTTCCTTAAAAACCAGAAAAATTTCCCCAAAAATTTCTCTTACCAAAATTAATATGAGTCACTCAGTCCGAAAACAGCACGAATACACAATGTGGCTCAATGACTCCATTTTCGGAATGAGGGGTTAAAGGGTAACCCTCACATGCATTCTCTGTCATTCCATGCCAGCACCATCCATTTCGCCTGAAGAATGTTTGAGTTCATTGCGCTGTCATGCATCTTCTCTCATTCATTCCAGTCTCTCTCACCCATGCCCGTTCTCTCTCGCCTGCTCTATCTATTGTGGTTTTCTCATATTCCATCTGGTCTCCTTTATTTTCACCCTTTCCATTCACAATTACCACAATGACGTTCCTGGCGGTCATAATTTGAACTATACTTCCCTATGCTAGCGCACCCCTGCAGGCGACGAGTGATTCAACACACAAAAAATGGCCTTGCCGATTCTGGCGCTCCTAGTCTCGAACTGTAGAACTTGAAACACTCTGGTGGCGGGCGCGAAAAATAAAAAATGGGCACCTACAACAGCCGACTGGCAGCAGGCACAGGAATTAAAGATGGCATAGCACACACTGGTGCAGATGCGGGAATCAAAGATGGCCGCGTACGGTTGATGACGGTGGTGAAGGAACATCCAAGATGGGGGGNACTGGTGCAGATGCGGGAATCAAAGATGGCCGCGTACGGTTGATGACGGTGGTGAAGGAACATCCAAGATGGGGGGCTCGAAAAGCAAGAGAGAGGAAAGGGTGAAAATAAAGGAGACTGGAAGGAATATGAGAAAATATCAAGGGATATAGCAGGCGAGAGAGAATGGTTGTGGGTGAGAGAGACTGGAAGGAATGAGAGAAGTTGCATGACAGNTCAAGGGATATAGCAGGCGAGAGAGAATGGTTGTGGGTGAGAGAGACTGGAAGGAATGAGAGAAGTTGCATGACAGGGCAATGCACTCGAACAGATTTGAGACAAGATGGATGGTGCTGACATGGAATGACACAGCATGAATTTGAGGGTATCCCCTCAACCTCTCATTCCCAAAAAGGAGTCATTGAGCCACATTGTGGATTCATGCTGTTTTCGGACTGAATGTCTCATATAAATTTTGGTAAGGGAAATTTCTGCGGAAAACTTTTCTGGTTTTAAGGAACATTCAGGAAATTTTTGGCGTTTTTGAGAGGAAAATGGTAAATTTCAACAGAAATAAGGAAAAATGACCGTCATTTGCGAGGAATCACATAGCAGGAGGTTTCCGCGTGACGTCATCCATGATGGCCGCAGTGGCTCCTCGGCTTCCCAGCCAGAAGCCTGGTGGCACTGAAGGAACATTTTCCTACCACTAATGGCGTTCCGACATGTTTATGGCCAGTGACTCCATTTCACTGGCTTGTGCGGTTGAAGTTCGCGGAACAGGCAGCTGTTTCACATCTGTATTCTTGAATACTCTGTGACAACACGCAGAACTTTAACCCCTTAACATATTATCCTGTATACTCGTTCGCGAATGACGTGTTGTAATATAGGTGTAACCAAGATCAGTCTGTACAAAATCAGAAGCCAACACTAATACAAACAGCGCCTCTTTCTTGGCTAATGCTATTGGCTGTTGCTAGCACACCCAAATTTTATTATTGGTTTCGGCCGGTGACACGAAACAATACAAATTTATTTTCGTAGGTTCCATCACGTAGGTTATTACAAGGAATTCTTAAGTACCTCTCAGACCAAAAATCTCCTGTTTTGCGACACCTGGAGCTAAAAAGGAAGGCGTAAGTTAAGGGGTCANTAAGTACCTCTCAGACCAAAAATCTCCTGTTTTGCGACACCTGGAGCTAAAAAGGAAGGCGTAAGTTAAGGGGTCAAAATGGAAACAATCAAAACTCCCACTGAACAGTAGTGAATTGCATTGACCTGGCAGTGAAACCTCAGTGCATTCCCCTGATTCGCCAGTAGAAAAATAACTGATTCTGCTCTCGGTTACTTTTAACCTTTCTGAGGCACTGCTAAATTTCTACTTACATGATAGTTCTCCGCCTCATGCAAACAAAGCTTAACAGAGTTTAGAAAATTTCACCAAAGCGACAATGCACAGCTTTCGTGCGCACTCACTTTAATGATATTTTGCATAATAACTATTTATTATTAGGCATTACCTGCACATATTTTTCCTGTCTGTTTGTATTCACATTAATAAGAAAAAATATATTACAATGTATACATTAAATATAATTAAAAGTTAAATTTAACCAAAAATGAAGTAATTTTATATAAAATGTTTGTCATACATGCCACGTTTAGTAAACAGCCAAGCACGCCATACATGGGGTGATTTGTCCAAGGTTTGTGTGAGAAAGTGTGAAAAACCCGCGAATAGGCTACAATTAGGGACAGGGAAGTTTTGCGAATTCTTTTTAGGAGACACTAGACTTAAAACGCACGTACATTTATGTTATATTTGCAATTTGACCACAGATTATTATATACGCCCAGATGAACTGAGCCAATAACAAAACTGCAAAGAAAAAAAAGCACCGAATCCCGTGTCACCTGGTCTGTGGTAAAACTGACGACAAACTGGGGCTGCAGCCATTGAACAGAAAACCACGTCTCTAAAATACATAGGATCGCGCAGTCTACACTAGAGGCAGTTTAAAACGCGAAATATCCCTGTCCCTAGGTGTAATTCGTGTTCCGGTCAGACAGCGCTGGGGATTCGGATGTTATAACTTACCATTGGTTGAAATTCCTGCGGGCGCGTTCCATAACAGACGGTGCGATGCTTTAAGCGGGCGCTTCCTGTGGTCGTAATTTGCCGCCGGCAATGTGTAAACATCGTAAACGCGTCTCGAACATCGTACGTTTCGTTCGCTGGAATATGTGAGTAGCTACGATCTTCTCGCCTCTCCGGGGTCGTTAGATACTCGAGTTGTAAGCGTGTGTGGGTAACAGGGCTCGCGCGGCACGTCGACAAGTTCTCGCTTAGAAAAATAAATAAAACATTTAATTATAGCGCAGTTGAGTCTACGACGTCATGAAATAAAACACCGAAATATTCCCTCGGCAAATTGCCGTGTCGTGTTTTCAACACACGAGCAACGTACGTGGTGATGAGTAAGAAATCGACAACGTAAAAAAAATACCCTGAGTGATCTACACCCTGTCAACTTGAAATCAAGACGTCAGAGTTTTCACGCTTGGCGTTTTACGTCTCATGCCAATGGTAAAAATAAATAAGTGCACAAATAGACAAAACCTCGTTTGTATTTTTTTTATTTAGCCTTAACAAAGCATTTGAAGTTTCAATCACTCCACGCAGTTTTTAAGAGGTATGCTTATAAGTAGGGCCAGTGACTTTTCGCGTAAAAATCGGAGCACACAGTAGACTTCAATACTATATACACACCTCAGCTGTTATACCTCCATTGACTGCCGGTGCCGTGTCCGTATTTGACCAAGCCACTCACGACTAAGTAACTCCGACACTGAACCTTCGTGATTCGTGCGCAAACGGTTAACACGGGCCAGAAATTTTTTTAGCGAATCAAAGAATCTGGATGACCCCACAGTGCTTTGGACTGTCCCTGTTTTAAAATAATACTTTTTTCCCCAAATTTTAAAATTAAAACTGTTTTCCTGTACAGAAATTATCCGACAACAGACTGAACCGCAAGTAGTTCGTGTACGCTCTTATATTTGCTGTAATTCGCTAGCCATGTGTGTGAGAGGACGTGAAGGACTCTATTAGCTGAAAGTAGGATGACCAAAGTAATGAGCCAATGGAATCACGCGTCGAACTCACTTATGAATCCCGCTGTGACGTCTATACCGTGTCCCTTAATAAAAACGCCAATTTTGCATGTCTCTAGTAATGAAACGCTTAAATGGATACGTGTGTAAAGCTGAGTGAGCAGAGTACTCCAAGGTGTATATACGTATGTTAGCGTGATCCAACTCTAAAAGAAATGACAGTTAGAAAAGGTTGACGTATGGCGTGTTCTCAAATGACTTTTTCCAGTTCTTTCTTGTCCCATTCGGTTGCACATGAAGCCTTTAACTTGCTCGTTAATTTTTCATTCCGGGTGTTGCAAAAGAGGATATTTTTGGTCTGACAAGTATTTAAGAACTTCTTGTNCCTTGTTATAACTTACACAATGGAACCAATGAGAATAATGTCTGCCGGTCAACGGCTCCGGCAACAAACGATAATAGAATTTTGGTGTGCTAGCAACTGTAAGGTTTTTGACGGAATTTTCACTCCTCCCATGAGTTTAAGGCGCGATTTCGGATATAACAGGCATATAATAAAAAATAACATATAAAAAATAAAATAAAAAATAGCGCTCTGTGATGATTACGTTTTCGAAAACTTTTTATATTTATGTAAGTAGCACTCTGAAATATTGAGTATAAATATGGAACTGAGAAGGTTTAAAAAACTCATTAATAATATTATCAAAATACTTTTAAGTTACGCCGACGACCAAACAGTCGTTAGCGAAATATTACGTCATTTCTCGCGCGACTCACTGGCCCTCGACCAAGCTTTAATGGTCTGGAGGCTGCGAGATAAGATGGGCTCGACGACCCGCAGGTTAGATTCCACAGTCCTTTGTGTATAACAGCCTGAGTTGTTCGTTCATTGTCTGCTGCTCCTTGACCAGTTACCACTGAACTAGGTCTTTGTTTCCTTGCAGACATGTTACTGATAGAGACAATGGTTAGAGATGGTGATTTTCCACGAAAATATTTCGTGCCAACTTAGTTTTCAGACCTTCGTGGTTTCCTATTACTTGTATGACTGTATGAAACATTCGCAGCTTTTTAGTAGGCGAATCGTTTACTGTATGATAGACTGTACATTATGTTACAAGCAATGGAACATTATTGGTTGGAACACGGCCAACACGTCACTCCACTGGCTTAAAGCCGGCCAGTGGAGAAANGTTAGTTTTCAGACCTTCGTGGTTTCCTATTACTTGTATGACTGAATGAAACATTCGCAGTTTTTTAGTAGGCGAATCGTTTACTGTATTTATTGAAATATATATGATAGACTGTACACTATGCTACAAGCAATGGAACATTATTGGTTGGAACACGGCCAACACGTCACTCCACTGGCTTAAAGCCGGCCAGTGGAGAANTACAAGCAATGGAACATTATTGGTTGGAACACGGCCAACACGTCACTCCACTGGCTTAAAGCCGGCCAGTGGAGAAAGTCTGGTGTGGTGTTGACGAATAGGACGAGAGTAGGTGAGAAATGAGACCAATAAAAAATGGAGTTCTTGTGAATATGGATAAAGATGACGTAATTCTAGCTTGTCTTGAACTCTAGTACAAGATGCCAGCCTCATAGTGTTAAAAAAAACNATGGATAAAGATGACGTAATTCTAGCTTGTCTTGAACTCTAGTACAAGATGCCAGCCTCATAGTGTTAAAAAAAACTGTCTAACTTCATCCCTCGGTATCATAAGCTATGATTATTGAGGAAAAAAGGAAAACTATAATCACGNAAAAAAAACTGTCTAACTTCATCCCTCGGTATCATAAGCTATGATTATTGAGGAAAAAAGGAAAACTATAATCACGAATGTACTTGCACGTATTACTGGACGAGTGATACGAGGCACTTCCGCTGCGGGAGAAGTATGGCGCGAACTATATAATTGGCCGCGGTGGCACAGCGGCTAGAGCACTTGCCCCCCACCACGGCAAACCGAGTTCTATTCCCCGCGGGGTCACTCCCGGATTTTCGCATGTGGGAATCGTGCCGGACGATGGCTCGTCGGCAAGTTTTCTCTGGGATCTCCCGTTTACTCCTCCCTTGAATTCCGGCGCTGCTCCATACTCGTCTCGTTTCACCCTCATCAGCTCTCAAGACCTCGCTGTTAAAAGTGGCCCAAATCTCTTCACTCACTTCACTCACCCTTAACATTCTCATTCCGACTGTTGAAAATCGTCTACATGTTGCACATGAAGCTCATATTTGACCGGTACTATACTTTGCGAGGCTCTGTGTCCAATGATCTTCCCTGCGTGTAACTGACTGGTAAACCATGCTACTGCTCTACGATATGACTGGTTCATATTACAGGTCACCGAACACAAAGCCTACAGCTGACTGGTTGTGACAACGGAATAAATACTTTGGCAGCTTAAGTACAGCACTCATCAAAAATTTTATTTTTTCAACACTTGAAACAATATGTTGGTGTGGGAACGAAAAGGGTAAGAAACGCCAGGCTTCTCCACTCTATGGACTACAGAAGAAAGGCATAGAGACAAATTAGTGGCTAGTGCAGTGGTGGTGATCTTGGACACGACATGGGCAGAGGGAAGCCAATATCTTCGCCGTCCGCCCCTGAGCACAAGTAAATATTTTCTGCTCGTGATGGGTGCTTTTAATAAGATGGTACTGTTATTACAAATAAATCACCTTCTAATCAATTAAACAGACGCTTTAAATTTTGGGTGGAACCGTGTAGCGAACTCACCGTTTCCAACAGGTTAAATGGGAACGTCTGTATGTTACGAAAACTTGCTGAACTTTTAACTGGGTGGTACACTTAGCTTTCGCAACACCCTTAACCCAATGAGGCTCAGTGTACATTACGAAAGTGTAGGTAATTTTTGGCCTGTAATATACACTGCTAAGCTCAATGACCAATGATCTTACCTGTTGGTAAATTATTTGCAAACCGTCTTACTGGTCTAGGTAATAATTGGTTCATATAACTGTAGCCAAACCTATAGCCTACAGGCTGTGACAACGAAACAAGTGTCGTGTCGAACTAACTACAGCACACATCATGAAATATTTTGTTTGCAACACCTGAAACCGTAAATTAAAGTGGGTCTGAAAGGGTTCAGTCGTTTATCGACACAAATCTTACAAGCCACGTAAAAACATTGTTAATGGCCTGCAGTATTCGTGGGTTCTGCGATATTAATATTCTCCTATAATTTGGGACAAAAAAATTGCGTGGAGACTCTAACATTTCGCATTAATAAAGCGGCACCAAGCTAGACTCCGCAGTCCTATACACACTGGAGCAGAGCTCACTTGTTTATTGTCTGCCGCCACAGACAGCTCATCCTCCTGTTACACCCGGCCACACGGAGTGAAGGAATCAGAGTGGTGAATGTTCACTATTGGTGGCGAGTTTTGCAGGGCGTGTCGTATATGCGGAGATACAATGACACGTGTAAAAATAGCTTATAATTGTACGCTATTTATACTGGCACCGAATTATAACTTGAAATTATACGATCTCTAATAATGCGGTTTCAGTTACAGGGGTATACATAGAATTTTTCTTTGAAGATAGGTCAACGTGATTGAAGCTTCGCAGTCGATGATACGAAGTTAAGTACAATTCCTTGTATACGTTGTGTAAGTCATTAAAAATTATAAAACAAAAAAAAAACTCTTTCTTAGGCTTTTTTTTAATAACTCGCACAGTAGCATTAAAATTTACACCTTTGCATTGTTTTAATTGAATAAATTGTTAAAAACGGAACAATCACGAGTGCAAAATTTTGTTTCGCCTCAAGACTAAGGAAGTTACGAAAATTAATTTGCTCAAAGCATTTTTATACTAGCTGTATGTAGTTTTAAATCATTATTTTTACAGTTTATTTTCTCGTATAGCTGGCCGGATTTAAGCACAAGAGACACTCATGTTTCTAACTATTTCTTCACATTCCCTGCAAATGTCAGTTCTATGACTGGACAACCTTCGTTAACAGACGGCCATGTTATGCTTGTAGGGGTGTAAACCTTTTTATTTATGCATTACGACATCCTAAGGAACAGACATATTTCAATCCATGTTAAAATTCTGAGCCGTCCATTTTTTCGTTATTTGTCACAGTCGAAATTGTTTTCTTTCCCCAGTGTCGGGGGTGACCAGGGTTCTATCGGCCCTCCCTTTAAGTATGCTTCGTAGCTGTTTGTTTATTAGCTGTTGTCCCGGTGGGTAGTTAGTTTCACCCCAGACGATCGCAGGTGGCACGAGATTTGGTGCTTGTTTCCCTGCAAGTTTTGTACTGAAGTGTCTTTTAGTGCATATCTTATAAACTGCGATTCAAAAGGAAACATGATATTAATGTATGCGTGATTCAATTCTATCTTGTCCTAAAATACTCTCGCGAAATTACCCGGTCGTGATATTTTTTTACTGTTTTTCCATCGTAAGCCATTTGCTTAATATGTTAAATAATAAATATGAATTAATATGTGTACAACTTTTTACTGGCATGCGTGACATGGTACTTAAAAAAATTTGTGAACAGCATATTTAGACATCGAATTGTCACATGGTCTCTTAAGTTTAATAACAACAGCGTTCTGTATATTGTATGTCGCGTGGAAGTGAATACGTGCATGCATAATCAAATACAAAATGCAAACATTTTTGAATTTCAATTTTCACAGTGAAACAGTGTGTGTCGGGAATCGAAAACGCGACCTTCGACTGAACAGTCAGAAGTCAACTAACATATGAAATAGCGAGGACACCCGTGTGTATGCTGCAATATGTATTCTCGACCTCTTACCGAATGATTTAGGTGCCCTATATCGCGTCCCAGATATTTTTTTTTCCCTCGCTGCGTTTGGCACGCGAAACAAGGCAGGGAGGGGGAAGAAGAATAACACAGCCTTGACTTACTGCCGCCATCTGCAGAAATGACGGCGATACCCTGTAAAAAAAAAAATGTACCAGATGTTCGGAAACTCAACGCCCAAACTTCAGACACCGATTCGTTGGGCCAATTGTAATAGAAGAATCCTATAAATTGTTATCCGGAAAAATACTGTTGCATAATTTGTGTTCAAATTTGTGGAATGCAACGGCTAGAGAACAAGGCTCGCGAACATGCGTGTAGGACAAGTTGCATAGGAAGTAGGCGCGCGAAGCTGCATATATTTCCTATGCAACTTGTCCTACACGCATGATCGCAGAGCCTTGTTCTCCAGGCGTTGTACGTCGCAACTTTCAATACAATTAAATGATATGAAATTACGTTTTCGGATTTAAGTGTATATGGCTTTCGTGTTACTATTGGTCCAAAGAAACTATATCTGGAGTTTTGGCACTGAGTTTCCGAACACTCTGTATATGTCAGTCGAGATGCAGTCGGGCAGCGGTTCAAGAAACAAACAATACCGCCTAGCTAGCACTGAGGTATGCAACCCGCTTTGAGGCGCAACTGAATTGTACGGCTTCTTTTCGGGCAGTAAAAAAAGCAACAGTCTAATATAGCGTGTTCCGCGTAACTTTTTTTTCAAATAAAAATTTCTAATGTAACCTTTCCTNTTTGGAAAATGAACACGTTTAGTCTCCGCGTCCATGGTCGAGGACATGTTGCAAACGAATGGTATTTATGGTCGGCGCTGTACACAACAAAGAATCAAAGGCCGGTGGTTCAGAGCGGCTTCCTTTTGATAAATCCGATTTGCTGAAGTTTCAGCTCCTTCCATTTGTGAATGGCCGATGCTGACATCAACGAACGTGCAGTGCGATGTTCTTTGGTCGGGAAGCACTCTCCACACAAGTACAGGTCAGATCAAAATATTAATGATTGCAACACTTGAGTTTGTAAATGAATTCGAGACTGTACGGGATAAGTACTCCGCACGTCTGTTTTTTGTACCTAGAATTGATTGCAGAACCTTCCGTTTCAGCCATTACAAAAATTCACACACAAGAAACGGGCGTATAAAACTGATACTTCTCGTTGGATGCGGAATGTTTTTTTAAATGCTCCTCTTAGGTGAACTCCTTTTACACACGNATGCTCCTCTTAGGTGAACTCCTTTTACACACGTGGAACAGATTTTCTCTGGAGCTCTGGGCACTGTTGGACGGCCTAGCTAGGCGGAACCCTTAACCACAACATTCACAAATTAATTTATAATTTGTGGTGTTGCAAATTAGAAATTTTTGATGTGTTCTATACTTAAGAAGACAAAGAAGTTATTTCACTATCACAACCAATAAGTTGTTGTCTTTGTTCTCGGTGAATCAGTGATATGAACTAGTCATAACGTAGCAGAGTAGCGTGGTTTAGAAATCAGAGACAGGGCATATCACTGGGCGCTGAGCCTAACAAAGTACAGTACCGGTCAAATAAAAGCTTATTGTGTAACATGTTTTGTGGTGTGCTTTGGCTGCATGCTATAATTGACACTCCAGCCACTGTCGTGTGTTTATTAGCTGTTGCCATGTCGCGAAGCCTTAGTAGATGCTGTGTTTGTTCATGACGCCACCGTGTATAGTTTATTACTGACTTGCAGTTACACAAGGCGTGTGCAATCGTATCAGTGCGATAAGAAAATAGTACTTGAAGTAAACCGCGACGGCGAGTGAATTTTAGAATTACTCCCCAGGGATTTACTTACAAATACGGAGGCAGACACACGCGGTATATCCCGGATTGTAATCCGCCACATCAACTATCGAAAGTAATGCATTGCAGTGATAGATTCAGACACAGAGAAAAGTATAATAATATCATTGACATGACCATATCACGGTGTGCTTGTGACATCCCAAAGTTTTGCTTTATATAATTTGAAGATATATCTACGACATCCCAAAAGCAGACACTTATACTACCGGTGGGTGTCCACGGGAAATTACACAGTTAAACTCTTTCAGTCACTGTGTCCGGTATAACGGGATGTTGCACAGTGAGTGGATCATATTCTCCACTACAGCAATGTCAGATGTGTTGGTCTCTGTAGTTCGACTTACCATCTTCCTACTGGCCCTGGCTATAACCCACACGCCTGCTGTACTCTGCAGCGTTTATAATTGGCTGGCCGTCGGCCAATGAAGTTGCGTCTTGACTGTGTACCAATTCATGTGTCGCGACTGATGCAACAGGTTTTACAATCCACCGTGTTCATTCGAGAAATGAATTAAATTAACAGTTATCCTTACGAACTGAAATATTGACTACTTGTAATGTTTAGCTTAGATTCCGAAATAGTCTAGTGAAAAGAAATTTGCATATAAACATAGCCCCGAGCATATACGTGCCGGATGTTTAATAAACTGTGGTTCAATTGCAAATACAGCTTGTCCTAAAATTAATTCGCGAAATTTTTCACTTTGCATATTTACAGTGCTAAAAAAGATTGTTGTTCTTCGCAAAGCTAAAAATCATATATTTATCTGTAATAGAGAAAATTAACCACGAAGAATGAGATATATGCCAACGTGTACTCTGAACATTCGAATAACAACCGTCTGCTTTGAGGGGGTGTTCTGCAGTTTTGTCACAAGCAAGGCTGCCAAATTCAAAGTTCGAGCTCAAACGTCGCTCAGGTGTGCCAAGTGAAATGTTGTGGAGGTTATTTTGCGCTGGCGTAATCGGTTGCTTATTGGTTGCGAAAGGCTCTGGAAGAAAGGAATCGTGCGTATGAGTGGCTACTGCATGCGATTGAAGATTCGGTGTGGATCCATAAATTCGGCGAATTCATGCAAGAATAAGTTAAACTTCAGCCCAAGTGTACATTTGAGTGTGTGTTCCTACCGGGGCACAGTTTCTTGAACACGCCCCGGACGACTTTCCTCCAATAACGAATCTGTGTAGCGTAGTGTAGCGGTAGTGTAGTGGCTAGACTACTCGCCTCCTACCTGGGCAAACCGAGTTCTATTCCCGGTGGAATAGCTCCCGGATTTTCGCATGTGGGAATCGTGCCGGATGATGCTGCTGGTCGGCGGGTTTTCTCGGCGATCTCCCGCTTTCCCCGCCCCTTTATTCCGGCGCTGCTCCACACTCACCTCGTTTCACCCTCATATTCCCTGAAGACCTCTATGTCAAAAGCCGCCCAAATCTCTTCTCCCCATTCTCTCCACGAATCTACAATAACGGCCCTGTCCGATTTTTTCCCAATTTCCGAATGCATATCGTTCTCTTGCTAAGGCCTTTTCACTGTCCACGGACCNCGGCCCTGTCCGATTTTTTCCCAATTTCCGAATGCATATCGTTCTCTTGCTAAGGCCTTTTCACTGTCCACGGACCCTCAAAACACAAAATAATGATAACATAACAAGGGACGAATCCCGTGCTACCAGGTCTGGCCTTAGAATACAGGATGTATCAACACACAGAGGAGAAATTACGTAGCTGTTCCTTTGAGGTAGGCGAACCCATTCTCTGAATGGCTACGCGAGGCTCTAGCAACGGGCCTTGGGCATGATTGACTATTGCGTGCAGCTTGAAGTTCCCTTTTGGGTGGACTGCCGGCTGGTGAATTAGTCATCACGAGCTCTTTGGCGAACGGCATTTAGACGTGTTGCTGGCCGGTGACGCCATTTTGCTGGCGTGTGCAGCTGGAGTTCGTGGTATACGCGGATCTTTCGCCTCTGTTTTCGTTAGCACTCTGTGATTGCACTAATGCAACAGCCAGCTGATGATAGAGTACACAGAGGATTGTGGGGTCCAGCCTGTTGCCGAATGAATCCGCGAAATTTCCGGGTATCTTCGTAATGGCTGGGCTGCCGCCTGGTAGGCGAATAACGTGTTGCTGACGGACGAGTGGAGTGGAGATATTAGGACAACTCTTAACAACAATGCCTTGAGAGACGATGAGGTTGAAGCGAGGTGGATGTGGAGCAGAGCCGGAATTCAAGTGGCAGGGGGAACGGGAGATTACCGAGAAAACCCGCCGACCAGCCGCATCGTCCGGCACGATTCCCGCTTGCGAAACTCTGAGGTCGACCCCACTGGGAATTGAACCCAGTTCACCTCGGTGGGAGGAGAATGCTCTAATCGCTACGGCAACAACGGCCACCTGACAGACGAGGCAATTTTTCTAGCGTCCGCGACAAACGCAAATGTTCCACGTCTATTTGACGTTGAGGAACTCTTCGCGACCAGCTTCGAATAAAATCCACCCAAAAGAGGATTTTTTTTTAATAATATAAAATTGTGTATCTTTTTATGCAATTTTGAGTTATATGATTGAAAAGATCCGGTATCATCGGAGGGGTCTGTAATCCGAGACTGGTGCGGAATTGCAAGGAAGGCAGGTTGTACTTGGCGCTACAGCCTTGCAACCCTGGGAAACTCTTCCAAACCGACTTCTGCTGCAGTCTCTCTCTGCTCATATCGATCATAATTCCACGACTTTCGTCTTATCACTTTGAGCGCGGTACAGATTTAAGACAATCAAGACAATCTAAAAGTGAGCCGCCTATGTTCACGACTGTATGACCCCCATTTCTATTGATCTCTGTATTCCCATTTACAACAGTCCTATTGGTTGGCAACGCCGGACACGCTTACTATGCGGCACAACGTTCATTGCTGGCCAGCTCTCTGCCTGTATAATGCAGAGTTGAAAGTGTCCGAATAACATGTTTATTTGATTAATGTTCCCTTTGGGTGTTGCTCACATAATGTTACGTTGCAGAAAATCTTATGAAAACTGCTGCTGAAGTAATATTTATTCACCCGTGTCTTCAAACAATGCGGACGTCGTAATGTCACGACAATCTCCACACAACTCAGATAAGCAGGCGACGTAATATTGCGTCAGCAGCACTCTCAAGAGCAAAACCCTATAATGGCGACTGGCTGGCGACAGGGTTCAATAAAATCTTTGTTTTGTTTGTTTCGCTACTGTATTCTCAGGCGATCCGTGTCGACGTCGAGTAGTGGGAGCAAAGGACGTCTGCGGAGGAATGTTATCGAGAGAGCAGGAGCTGTCTAGGGCGGGCGAGGTCGCCAACGTGATAGAGATAGAGATAGAGAGAGAGAGAGAGAGAGAGAGAGAGATCTGTCCGGATAGAGGCATACGGATGGCGGTATTTCACCGCAAATATTGCAACTCAACGAGACGGGTAGAAGGGAAATAAGAGAGGTCCGAACGTGACGCACATCAGTCGTGAGATAAGGGCATTAGGATGCTGCGTCATACGGCAATAACATTGCTTCTTCCGCGGGTTTGCCCACTTCTTAAGGCTGGGCGGACGTGCCGTAACTGTTGCGTGTACGTGGCTAACCCGTTCGGTCCTGAATTTACTTTCGAGCTCAAGGAGACCGCGGTGGTGTAGACTACTCGCCTCCTACCTAGGTGAACCGGGTTCGATTCCCGGCGGGAGCAGCCCCCCAGATTTTCGCATGTGGGAATCGTGCCGGACGATGCCGCTGGTAGGCGGGTTTTTCTCGGGAATCTCCCGCTTCCCCTGCCCCTTGCATTCCTGCTCCATACTCAAATCGCTTCACCCTCATCGGCTCTCAAGACCCCGATGTCAAGAGACTCTCAAATCTCTTCACTCACTCACTCACTCATTCGAGCTCGTGTTGAAATCGCTTAATTTTTGTGGTGTGCGCTGCACTTTTGTCGACTGTGTTGCTCGCAGCCAGTCAACAAATTGCTGCATTTTATCTGATGCCAGTATTAACTATTCACACTTGAGAGGTGCACGAAATTCAACAAATCAAATTTCTCACAAGGAAGATGCTCAAAACCATGTCTACAGAGTCTTTGTTGGGTACAGTGCAAGCCAATATTAACCTTCACGTGCAATATCTAAGGCCACCATATTTTCGCGGAAAACCGGTGGACCTAGCAAAATGTCTTCGTTCGTGGACACGGCGGCTGAAAGGGTTAACCCCTTGCCACTCGCATCAACTGTTAATTTAAGGTGTTGCGAAAGAGAAACTTTATGGTGTTCAAAGTAATTGCTATTTCCTTACGACAACTGACACTTTGGAACCTACGGGGAAAGGTTTCAGTTGACCCATGGCACAAGCAGAAACCCATTAACAAAACAGTTGGTGTGTCAGCAACAACCAACAGAACTGCCCGAGTAGAGGCTCTGTCTGCATCGGTGCTAGCTCCCGTCCTTGCATTGCAACGACCGCATTCACGCCTATCCTGCAGCATATCACATGCGAACGAGAATACTCGGGATAATATGTGAAGGGGTTAAGCGGCCTCCCTAGTAAACATTTCTAAAGGCCTCAAGGTCACGTCCGGATATAAGGAAGCATTCCGACGGCGATGGAAAACAGCGTAAACAAACCTCGCGTGTGTTCTGTTTCCTCAGAATTTTAATCTGGGACTATAGGGTTTTAATACAGTTATCTGTTCAGTAAAGATATAATGCCGCTATAGTTTAAAACCCATTTTCTCACAATTTTTATTAATATAAATTATAAATTAAATATTTTAATTAAATATTTATTTTAAATAAAATTTTAATTTAACGTAAAAAAAAGTACTTTTGTGTTATATTATGTTAAATACAAGTGTAAAACGCATGTGATAAATTACTAATTAGAAAAGAACTAAGCAAGTCATACGTGGGGTGATTTTTCAAAGGTTTGATTAAAAAAGGTGTGAAGATACCGCGAATAGACGACAAGACCAAATTTTAACTTCTCCAGCTCACGTCTTGTTATAAGGAAGTATTGTAAAGCTCCCTCCCAAAACTGCGTTATATATTTCCGGGAAACTGAATAAGATGATATTACATGCGATGTAAGCCAATGGATTATACTACAGACGGCACTCTGTACTTTCCTCCTTTCCCTTGTGGTAACTGTGCAGGAAAGCCCTGAAAATTGTGTTTTTAGCTGTTTTAAATATTTTTTTCTATTTGAATATATTTAATAGGATTAAATTAAAAAGTGACGACTGTACATAATTGTTTTTACATTTCCTGGAAAAACCTCGATATTCTTAGAACATGTATTTACTGAGATACTTGTATATGATATCCATGGTAAAGTGAGCACTTTTGATAGCCCTCTCATTTTAAATAGTAGTCAATACATACATTTTATTGTAGCCTTAGACGTTAACTTACGAATGCGGGTGGAATGCACACACTGTGTTTATTACTTACATGGCAACATTTATTTTAAAATGTGGGCTAAATGATAAAAATTGCTAAAAGGAAAAAGTAACTAACGCCTCAAAAGTGCTCACTTTACCGTGAACTGACAATAAAGCGTGTATCTAAACTATTGTAGCAAACGTTGGGAGGTGATTCCGGCAAAAAAAGTCCTACGAACATTTATCCTACAAAGTGTTGTTACTGAGTTACAGGCGTTTCACATTGTGGTAACACGTATCACTCCCGCCACCTACTGTGATGTTACGTTGTCGGGCGTCGCGGTCCAGTGCACTGGCCTGCCCAGTCTCCTGACCTCTATCCATTGTACTATTAGCTGTAGGGATACGTGACAAGTGTGGCGTATGCTATGCCAGTTAACGACGGCAACTACTTGGAACGGCGTATCAATAACGCGTGTGCAGATGTTCGACATGAACCAGGCATCTTGGAGCGGCCTCGCCAGTCCGTGATGATGCGCTACAACGCATGCATTGCTGCCCATGGAGGACACTTGGAGCATCGCATGTGGTGTGGTCAATGTACGTCCTGGAACTCGATAACAACGCGTTGTACGACATATGTCCATAGGAACATCTTAGCTTCTTTTGATACCAGGAATCACCTCCCGAAATTNTAACAACGCGTTGTACGACATATGTCCATAGGAACATCTTAGCTTCTTTTGATACCAGGAATCACCTCCCGAAATTTATTTTACAATAGTTTAGATACACTTAGTTTACTAGTGTGCTCCCTTAAGTACACTCTGCGCCTGGAANCCGAAATTTATTTTACAATAGTTTAGATACACTTAGTTTACTAGTGTGCTCCCTTAAGTACACTCTGCGCCTGGAATAGTTTGTCTGCAGTTTTCGTGCATCATAAAGCGGAAATGCCCCGCGAAATAAAAATAGGTTCATTGTTTTAACTCTACTCGCCAGAATAAATACATTTTAAAGAGGAAGCTCCTTAAACATGAACGTCACACTTTTATGTGTAGGACATTACATGCATGTTTCACTTATCATCTGCGAATCTTATCAATCTCATTATTTGCGCCTGACTTGTCCCGAGGTATATGCGAACGTCATTTCGNACTTATCATCTGCGAATCTTATCAATCTCATTATTTGCGCCTGACTTGTCCCGAGGTATATGCGAACGTCATTTCGGCACGAGTACAACTGCACACTCAGGTTAATTCTTTGCACCATCCAAGTTAGTAAATAGCAGGTTCAGAGTGCTAGAGAGCAGTGATTCATACGGTGGTATTGATGACGGCTAATCTAGTCTGCTTAGACATCAGCTATTTAAATCGCCAATATCTGTGATTGGCACTTTCATACANCTATTTAAATCTCCAATATCTGTGATTGGCACTTTCATACAAATGACCCAGTTAACAGGATCCGGCAACAACGCACAGCTGAACACAGTTCTTCACTACCGAGGTGGGTATGACTTGCGTCACTTTACGTCTTCGTATGTTGTTCGATTAAGTAAGACAAAAGCACGTCTTTGGCCTAGAAGTCATTTGGTAGGAGGAACTTGACTTAAAGTTCCTTACACAAATTGGTTTAAATATATTATTTCGTTTACAAGACACTTGACCTATGAAATTTGGATTAGAAGAAACTTTTCCTAAAATAATTTGTTATAAAAATTATTTTAACTACTTTACTTTTATGACCAAAGTACTTTTCGTTGAAATTTGGCCTAAACATCACTTGACCTAAAAGGCGTCTCTCTCTCTCTTTTTTTTTTTTTTTTTTTTTTTGCAATTATAGCAATATGGTTTTTAATTCGTCTAAAACTGAAGCGCGGGAGCCACTTGACCTAAAATTCTTAATTTGGGGTAAAACTGAAACACAGGACCACTGGCTTAGTCATTTACAGGAAAACTGTGTGTAACCACTGGGTGAAAGTTGCTTTGCACGAGGCCGAAATTCGTTTGGAAACATGAATAGACTTGAAGAGCTAAGATGCGCTAAGTTACGTATTGAGGACACTTGAGTCGCGCGAACAAGCTGCTGCATCTCGTACCGGCCATTGTGTTTCATTACTTCAACCTGAGCATTAACACATCGGGCGTATTGCACATTGATGGAATATACGAAGGAAGCTCGTCTCTTCATCACAGAGCCATCGAAAATATTGTCACGCCTGTAAAGTGGGCAGTTTGCGTCAAAGAAACTAGCAGCTTGTGCTTGAAATCAGCCATCAACAAAATATGTTGGTTACATTGGTTATAAATACGCTTCTAGACTTCCTGTCGTTTTCAGTTCAAACTGTAATCTTGCTGGCTTTAAACACGAAAACAATCCTGTAAATCCGGAGCGAACGGTTTATTTGTGGAGATGAGCAGTGAGATTTGGACGGCTCTTAACAGCGAGGTCTTGAGAGCCGACGAGGGTGAAGCGAGGTGTGTATGGAGCAGCGCCGGAATGAAAGGGCGGAGGATAAGGGTGATCCCCGAGAAAACACGCCGATATACGTGTTTCCCATTTATTTGGTAAATATATTTTGTTAAATGGTATATGGTGATTGAATTCACCTAAGCCCACCTACACGTATTAAGCTGACCTAACCTAACTTAACCTAACCTTACTTAACATGCGAAAATCCGGGAGCAACCCTGCCGAGAATCGGACCCGGTTCACCTAGGCGGGAAGCGAATATTCTGAACACTCCACCACCACGGCCCCATACTTTAGTTGTGTAATAAAGTCTAAGGTATCAATGCAGTAGTTAAACTGATGTTTACGGGCGCAGATGTTCAAAGAAAAAGAAAAGACAAGTTACATGACGTGAGGACTCTAACGATGTGCCCTTGATCTGTCAGACAATACGATAAAACTGCAGTGACTCAAGAATGTATGTATGCGCTGTGTTCAAGACTCGTCACATCTTTCATGTGAAACATGAAGCATGTGCTATCTCGGTGCAAATATGTGGCTCTGCTTTCCTGTTGCGCCACGAACGTGCGACGAGAGGCAATTCGCTTTTCCTGACAGAAATGTCAGAAGGGGGAGGGGGAGATATAAAGAGATTACTTATTTCAAGGGCGCCTCCTATATGTCGCTTGAGTTGCGTCTCAGTATGTTTGAAATCCGCATTTTTTTTTTTCATGAAAGCACTTAACGTGTTTCCATTTTACCGATATACGATAAGGAAACACACTTCAGACGAGAGACGAGTAACGCTCGAAAGATATAACGAACATTATTAATACTCTTCCCGAACCCTCACAACATAGTTTTAAACGGCTTTTTCACACTGCTGTGTTTCGAAATATACCGGTCGGAAATACGAAAAACAATTATCGGGACCTGCACTGAACTTTGCTAAAGATGTTCCACCAATAAAATATTAGGGTCATCGCTTAAAGTCCAACAGGTACACGTAGCACGACGAGAACACTGCACGCCAATTCAAAGCCTTGCGCATAAGAGCGACGGGGCACTAGGCCTGCGTATCAGTGTCGCCCTTACAGCTCCCTTGCTCATGTGCGTCAAACGCAGAAAACAGTTGCAGGTAGGCGGTGCCCTGAACCTTAGACACAGAACATATGGTTACACAGAAGTCAAATGGCGTAGTGATTCCTCTGATGTAAGCGCATTGGATCGCATACTATTACGGTCACCTGTTTACGTTTGATCCAAAACACTAGAACTAAGATCCACTTACGTGATTGGATAATTTCAACAGTCACGCATTACAGGTGTATGCCCGCGAACGATGGACACTCAGTGACGGAATTACCTCATTTTGATTGGCCCACTCAGCTAAGGACTGTCTCCCGACAAACACACCAACGGAAAACTGCGCGTACGACATAGGACATCGGAGTCTAGCCTTCGTGTGAACAGGTGGCCCTACATACTATCTACGCGAGGCTATAGGGACGGGTTTCGCGCCTGATTGATTCCTGCCAAGCTGCGTGAGGTCCCCTCCCGGGCTAAGCTGCGCCACTCCTGCAAGTTCGGAAGTATCGTGCCNCGCGGGAGGTCCCCTCCCGGGCTAAGCTGCGCCACTCCTGCAAGTTCGGAAGTATCGTGCCCATGTACTGGTTGGCGGAACACGTCACGCCAAGTTTCTAGAGCGTGCAGCTTAAGTTAGCTACACACGCGGCTGTTCCGTTTGCGTAACACGTTCGGTCGCACATTAATTTTTTTAAGTTCAATTCTTGCAATCACGCAAATATTTTGTTTGCGGTGTACCTGTGCCTAGCACTTTCCTTCCAGCCAGTGAACAAAGTGCTGCGTGCTCGATGATATCGGCATTGGCCGTTCTTGTTAAAGAGATGTAGATGTTTCCACAAACCAGGTAAGCCACGAGAATGACCAGGTACTGACGCCTTTCTGTGTAGGTACACTAGCAAGCCATATATATCATTCATGTGCCACGTGTCCACGACTGTAAACATGGTGACTGAATGGGTTAATTTAAGGACAAGCTAGACTTCAGCTCCGCGCACGTTAGAGTTACTTATGCGACTGCAGCGCAGTTTTTTTTTTAAACACGCCCTACAAGACAGAACGTCGGTAACGAGCCTGCAAGTAATATAGGACGGAATCCCGTTCTACACGGTCTGGGGAAGAAAAACACTACGGCAGCAGAGACTACACAAGCAGATGAGGCTCGGAAATAGGAGCACTGTGGGATTTGGTCGATAGTCCATTCATGGTTGCCTACAATGTTTCTGAAGCTCTGCTAAACTTCTACTTTCAGGCTATTCCTCTGCCTCATGCAAACAAAACTTTACCAGGTGTAGAACATTACACAGATGGGACAACGCACTGTATCTGTGCGTGTTAAATTTAATAATATTTTGCATAAGAACTATTTCTTGCTAGGTGCCACAAACGCGTTTATTTTCTGTCTGGTTTTATTCATATTAACTTTAAACGAAATTTTATGTATAGCGATGGTGATTTATCGCGAAAATGTCGGCCAGTATGTTAGGTTTCAACATCCTATGCACATGTCTGCAATATTTCTTTCCTTACTGACTGCGCTACATGTGGAGGTACTGTTTCCTTCTTTGACTTGCCCAATGGGACTTCTGTTACTCTCACACTGAACTTACATGATTCGCCAGCGAAAAGCTGCGAATGTGTAATCCAATCATAAAAGTATTAGGAAACCATAGAGGTTTGGAAACTACCTTGGCACTAAATATTTTAGCGAAAAATCACCATCTCTAATTATGATTTATACAAAAATCATAAGTAAAAGTTCAATTTAAATAACAGAGCTTAAAAATGTTAACAAGAGCATAAAAAGCTTGAGATACGTGTATTTAAGAAACCACCAAACACGTCGTATATGGGGTGGTTTGTTCAAAGTTTTGATTCAAAAAGTGTGAAGCTATTGCTAATAGAATATATGAGTCGTTAAAATCGCAATATCATTCTAAGTAAAGGAATATAAATTTAAAATGTACTTATTAATTTATGCGCACAACGTTACTGAGTACAAAAACTGTACACCATTACCTTTTATATCTTTTTTTTTTCACTTTACTAATATTTATATTGTCTGTTTAAAACCAGGTGTGCCTTCTCAGTTACAGGTGGAAAATAGACTAACAGGTCTGGCCGAGACAAAAGAGTAAGAAAAAGAAACTTATAAAATCCCCACTTTGGTGAAAATTGATGGAAACATGCGGGGAAATGTTACATTTGTAACAGAAATCTAAATTAACCGGGAAATTCTTTTTCTTCTCGTTAAGCGAAACTGAGTCCTACGGATGTTATTCGCAAAGGAAAATAAGAAAAGAAAGGCAAGTAGAGAATTTAGCGTAGTGAAGCTAATAATTAATAAATGTTACGGCATGAGATACTGAGTGGACGCCAGTCAGTGTGCCCGTTAAAATATATGCAGGTGAATGCCGTTCACGGCAAAGTGAGCACTTCTGAGGCCCTAGTCCCTTTTTCCCTTCAGCCAGATTTTATCCTTAACCACTTTTTAAAATAAATATTGCCATGTAAGTAATAAACACAGTATGTATATTCCACCGAACTCGGAAGTTAACGTCTAGGGCTAAAGTAAAATATATTTATTGACTATTATTCCAAATTGGAGGACTTTCAAAAGTGCTCACATTAACTTGAATAGCCTATAAGGGCAGTGACCTTTTTCGAAGATTGATGTCTATAGTGCCAAGTTTTAACTGCGAACAGCCTATGTGTTGTTTTAGCACGCAGGGACGCACTGTGCACGAAACTCAGAAGCGCCGCGGACGTGTACGAACGTCCTGAAGGTTTCGGCGGAGGGAGATGTGTGCGAGTCATTCATCTCGGCAGCAGCCTCCGTAGAAGGAGCAGTTGCCAGTGGCCGTCTGTTCTCGCTGCAGCCTTGCTACGTCGCCGCTGCGAACCCGCAAGTCTCGGCCAGATAAAGTAAGAAACTGCGAAACAGCCGTAAATACAACGTTTATGTTTCGGAGAGCTTAAGAACTCCGTAATGAAGGAAGGGGAAAAAAACTCATAGTTATTTGTACACTTTTTTAAACTTTCTCAATTGAGTAAGATTTACGATGGTCAGGAACAGGGAAACTTCGCGAGTTAATGTGAGGACTATCTAGACTTCGAGTGCACGTTTGAGTTACTTCTGAAATTTAATTAGCAGTTTTTGTTAGACGAGCACTGCAGGGCGATTCTGTCCTTGCTCTCTTGTTGATTTTTATTGACGCAGAGTTCTACAGGAAGCGTCTGTTAAAACGCGGTCCAATTGAAAAACTGACTCAAAAACAACATAGGTTTAAAGTCTAATTTGTGAGTGAATGGGAATGTGGGGCGTTCGACAGCGAGGTCATTAGCATCCACAAGAATCTGAAGAATAAAGACCCATTAAAAACCTCCACAAGAGGCAAAAACGAAAGTCAAATAAAAATACATTAAAAACCTCAACAGGAGGCAAAAGGACAGTCACAAAAACAGGAAACAAAACAGGATAAAATACTCCAGAGGAGCAACAACACAAGAACAAAATAACAAATCACAACACATTAAAAAGACCCGTTGCACGTAAAAATGGGAATACGGCGCTCGCAGACATGCCCCCATCACACGAAGCAGGTATTTGTGTGCCCGATGCGAAGGCGAGAAAGCACATCATCTTCCGTGCGTGTGCAAGAAACAGGACGATCGCAAGCAGGCAAGTCAGAGATGCCCCATAACTTGCTGGACAGCAGGAGAGAAGTCCACTCCGCTGCACACATACAATCGGAGCACACAATGCATTTGCGGTGAAACCCCCTACTAATAAAACACAGAGCCTTGAAAATAGCACAAAGTTCTGCAGTTAAAATACTGCAAGATGGATGAGTGTCAAACAATGAAGAGTGCGGCTGGCAGGCTGGACTATTGGACTAGATGCGTGAGTGAAAGACCTTACAAATGACGGCAACAGATAGACTGAACATGTGTTAATGATGAGTATGAGTTACTTGACTGTAACCAAACAGAGACAACAAGGACATTCATTAGAGTTGAAATATACATTAAATATTGTGCTCACTGTCAAATGAAAAGAGTAATAGTGGAGTCAGATAATTGAATGCTGTAAATAATAACTGTGTGAATAAATTAGAAATCAAATTCAGTTATTTTGTTTTTATTAAGACTCCCGTCCCTCACGAACTCAGATGCGCCCCTCGGGTATCCATGTAACAATATAATATATTGTATTTGTTGCCCACAAAGGTTATATTTAAGCAGAACTGTACACCGGACGCTCAGTCCCCAGTGGCTTTACTGGTATAGGCTGTTCACGGTAAACTGAGTACTTTTGACAGCCCTGCTTAAGATCTACTTGTATGCACACTG
>NQII01001810.1:0-59845 GCA_002778355.1 Clitarchus hookeri
GGGGTTCCTTTGCTCGTTACTGTCCTCGGGGTGAGAGGTGGTGGGTGTGGCGTCCTCGGGGAATCCTAGGGTCGTGACTAATCTAAGTATGAGCGATTCGCGTCAAACTGATGGGCCAGCCTGTAGCAGCTTCTTAAATTACTCTCAGTGACTGGTTTTTCACTGACCAGCAACACTTATTTTGGTTTAAAGCATACGATAGCTACTAAACCCTAAGTACACATCCGAGTGTCGAATGGTATTAATCACTGCCATTTCCGAAGTTTGTATATTTTTTTATAATATCTAAGCGTACAGCACGTATTTGGTATTTAGAATTACTGTCATATTCGGCACAGGTTACTGGTTAGCACACTTTCAGAAATTGGCCAGTTTGAGTGCTGTTGATATTAATTATCTATGAAGCCACCCTTAAAATGCAATCGCCTATTCATCCTTTTCTGTTTTTACCAAAAAAAATATGAAAAGCAGCGAATGTGTAAAATAATGAAACATTTTGGTTACCTATTATATTATGATGCGTTATGCTACAACATGAAGTTATAAAAATGGGAAGTTTTTATTTTTCGGACACAGTATGAAAACAATTGAAATTAAGCTGCCAGTGACTAAATACACGCACCAACAGTACGTTAAATATTCTCATCTCCTACCGTTTTCTTCTGATTTGAATAATTCATTCTAGGCGCTTCATTAAAAGAATTTTTTTTCTTTGCTAAATGGGTTGTAAATGATTTGCAACTTGCTAAATTTGCACTGGAGAGCCAAAAAAACTGGTATTAACGTGCGAATGCAAATAACAGGTGTATGGAACCAATAAGAGTAAAGCGATGCGTAGGCAGCGCCTATATAAGACAGCAAGCGTCTGGAAAAGTTGATAGATCGGTTACGGCTGAACAATGGCAAGTTTTCAAGATTTAGGTGAGTTTGAACGTGGTGTTATAGTCGGCGCACGAGAGATGGGACATAGCATCTCCGAGGTAGCGATACAATTTGGATTTTCGCGTACGACCATTTCACGAGTGTGCCATGAATATCGGGAATCCGGTAAAACAAAAAAATCTTCGACATCGCTGTGGCCGGAACAAGATCGTGAACGAACGGGACAAACGACGACTGACGAGAATCATTAAACGTGACAGACGTGCAACCCTTTCTCAAATTGGCACAGATTTCAATGCTGGGTCATGAACAAGTGCCAGCGTGCGAAATATTCAACGGACCATCATTGATATGGGCTTTCGGAGCCGAAGTCCCACTCGTATACCATTGTTGACTGCACGACACCAAACTTTACGCTTCGCCTGAGCCCGCCAACACCGCCATTGGACTTTTGATCACTGGAAACACGTTGCTTGGTCTGACGAGTCTCGTTTCCAATTGTATTGGGTGGATGGACGTTTACGGGTATGGAGTCATTCTCAAGAATCCATGGACCCTACATGTCAGCAGGAGACTGTCCAAGCTGGTGGAGGCTCTGTCATGGTATGGGGCGTGTGCAGTTGGTGTGAATTGGGTAAAGTACAATTAAAAACCTTAAACTATGTTTCTGTTATATTAAAGACGCCGTCTCTCTTGTCTGAAATAAGTAGTGATTTCGCTGGAACCTTTATAAAGTTCTCTAATCTTGAATTTTGTGATGAAATACCCTTATATCTCATTTTGGAGATCGTTCTTCAGTTAACAGCGCCTGTGCTTTTAACCATTCAATCACAATATCCAGCATATGCGACGTTGCACATAAATTATTCTTCGTGATCTACACCACACGCAGCAGAAAACATTGTAAAATACGCAAATCCCTCAAGTGACGGAGACATCACTTGTTGTTGAGAATGTATTTCACAGTATCATCCAGAGCTGCTGCGAATTAAATCACATTTACTGATAGGCCTACTTGTACAGTTCCGAAAAGAAAATTGGTTTATCGCAACGCCTAGAGTTAGGGGTGTGTATTTATTTGTGAAGGAATGAGTTTATGTAATACAGCGGTTATTTCAAGTTTTTTGTTACTTTTACCAACGAAATGAGCCTGGACGTAAATGTGTTATTGGGAGTTCAGCAATGCCCCTGCGTAGGAATTACAACCATTTTTGAAATTAATTAGAAAAAATTTACGATTTCTAAGTACCATTTCTATCTCTTGTTTTCACCACGCTGGTTTTAAATTCTTGTACAGTGCCGCAAACGTTCTAAGCGTCCATTTTTAAAGTAATCTAAAAACTACAATGCCGTTGTCGGCATAAACACGATTTGTAACTGAAGAAGGTCATACCTGTACACAAACGTGTAATTTGCTAAGGATAAGTGAATTTTCATTTTTAATTCTATTTTCATTCTGTGTTGTTGAAAAGAGAAATCAAAAATATCACAGATCAAAAACGTTAAGTACGAACATGTAAGGTCACCATTACAAAAAAAAAGTGAACCTTTTACTTATAATATGTTCCGAAAACCACATTTGAAAGTATTCATTTAAATGGTTATCAGTATTTACATATTAGCTTTGTTACAAGTCTGTAACTCAGAGCAAACGAAAGGTAATTATTGCCTCAAAAACATGTTGTCATGATTAACAATATATAATCGCTTCTAATACTTACTAAAATTCATATTATATTATAAATTATATCTAACATTACTTTGATATAATTAAACAAAATATTTTACTAATTGAATTGACGTTTTATTTATTTCAACGACTGCTGCAAGAAATTCCGTCAATTTCAGCCATCTTCATAACACAGTTTATTTACTTCATGGCAGCTAAGTGGAACAAAACGCAGCGAAAAAAATCGTTCTGATATGTTTACACAACAGATTTACTTTGAACAAATAGTGATTACAATCGGAACAAGTTAAAAGCCAATGTAACCGTTTACAGAGATGAACTTGGTTGGAGTGAATTAGTTCTATGCCCCGTGCGACTGCGCCCTGAGATAATATTTTCCCAATTCTGTGAGAAAAAAAACGTCAAAGAATATACGAAGCGTGTCTAAGAGACGAAACGAGGGAGGAAGTATGAAATTCAATGGCGGATGAACCGTGGAGCATATAATCTAGTAGTTCTACGGCTATAATCCATTCACGGTATCTTCGATACTTTAGAAAAGAACCTTTGAAAAATCACCCTAGGAGTAACATGTTCAATTGGTTATAAAAAAAATTGTATATGGAAAAAGGTTTTGTCTTGCTTTTAGCACTGAAGCACTATAAAAATTGGTTGTTTTAAGTTTTAAGTATATTTTTTCAATAAATTATAATAATTTGTTAAATGTCCGTACGAATTAGCAACGGATTTTTAAGGGACATGTTGATTATAGCTGAAAAGAAATAGTTCAAGGGTTAAATTTTGTGCCGTAATTGTAAAGTTAATATTGCTAAACTATATATTTTTACGCAGCACTCATGGATAAAGATTTCACTGTTATTAATTGAAATTAAATAACTTTCAGTGTCTGTCCAGTGGACTGATACACTCCATCTTGTCCGTTTGGGCACATTTTTCAGAAGTACAACCACGCCATACTGGATATTGGAGACGCTGAATTGTGGTTACAAAACTAACTTAACATATTCTTTCTACTTATAAGATAATTCTAGGTTAAGATGTAATTTTAGTATTAGCATTGTTATTTCTGCAGTTTATCATTATAAGTTTTAAATAAACGTGCAAAATATAGAAAGCCATTTGAATATTTCCATTACGTAATTCCCTTCGCAATCCTTAACAGAAAAAAATATTTTCAAGAATGAAAAGGAATAGATTTTCGGTCAGTAAATGATAAAAGATTATTTTCGAAAGCTTTCTGTGGAAGAGATAGCAGCACATTAGCGTTGGTTCTTCAGTGCCAAATGTTAGCCGTGACTCGTCTTTCCGCCGCATAGTGTTGTTTTTATGTTGCAGTGAAGAATCGCGACAGTTCTTGATGGAACAGAGATGTACCTACACCGCAGGTTTCAAAATGAAAGTGATTTTGTTAGCTGAAGAGTTTGTAAATCGAGCCGCGGGCCGTGAATTCGTAGTAAATGAAACGTTAGTGCGGGGCTGGAGGAATTTTTCTCACTTATAAGTCGCACCCAGAGTTTTCAATACATTTTTTTTAAATAAAATGTGCGACTTATATGCGATAAAATACCATTTATCACAGTGAAATCTTTAACCTGAGTGCTACTTCCAAAAGTTTATTTTGTAATATTTAACTTTTTCCTTACACCAAATATGTAAATAAATCTTAATACCATAAGTAAACTTTAATGAAATTATATAATTAACAGCTCCGATATATACTTCAATCTACTTTGTTGTATGTATTACAATATTTTGCCGAATTGATTAGCATTTTTTAGACATTTGGAGAATTTTATTAAAGTTTATGACAGTTGAGATTACATGGCATTGTTTCTCTTCAAAAATAAATTTTGGTAGTTCCCACATGGACACTGTTAATAAAATATTTGACAGTTCCCACAAGGCACTGTTNCCACATGGCACTGTTTTTGTTTAGCAAAACGTTTGACAGGTGTCACATGGCAATGTTTTGTTTACATACTGCGGAAGGATACATAATCGGCTCCCTGAAAGTAGATCTTTAGCAGGGCTTCAGAAAATCTTGGAGTTACAGTGAATACAGTTTTAACACTATTATTGTTCAAGTCGAACGTCAACCCCAGCACACTCCCCACCTAGGAACCGACGACGATAGCTGAAACCACTGACACATATTCTTGGCCTAACTAGCCTTAACCAGCTCCTGGGACGGGCCGACTTCCTGTCTCAAGCTCGTCACTCGCGTCTCGTTAGACAATGACACACACTTCAGACGAGGGCTGTTTGAGTGCTTTCAAGACGTCAGGCACATTACGAACACCATTTCATAACACTCAAAAATTATTAAAAAAGGCTTCTTCAAAACTTTGTATTTCAAAATATACATGTCAAATACATACAAAATTACTCAAGGGTGCTGCACTAAGCCTTCCTGCAAACTTTCCCCCAATAAAATAATAGAGTAACCGCTGAAAGTCCCGTAGGTACACGCAGTGCAATGAGAACACTGCACGTCAGTTAAGAGCCTTGCGCTTAACGGCGATGGCGTACTTGATGCGCGAAGTAGTGTCGTCCTTATCACTTTTGCCCCTTTCGGCCTCAGGAGCGGAAAACTGCTCCAGATAGGCGGGGGCCTTAAATCAAAACCTGCCGAGGGCCCGCCTAGACACGCACTGCAGGTATGCAGGTAGGATATTGAAGTATAGCATGCGTGGAATTATGTTAAAAATAATCACGTGTCCTAAGCCATATATATTCAAGATGAGGTAGACTGACAGTAAACTAAATATGAGGTAGACCAATTATTCGTCTTCTGCACATTTAACCAAAATTGACCTACCCCAAACCAAAACAACTCTCAAAATCACGTGGTCAACAGTGAGGAACATGTTTGTTTATGTCTTAATTTTCAAAAGATAAGCACTTTTATAAAAATTAATGACTTTTACCAGTTTTAATTTAATAAAACTGTATCAAACACTTCTTTACTAAACTGTGTGATAACCTCAAAGCTTATCCACGCCGCTTATGATAGACATGTTGGCAGAAAAGCAGTTCAATGTTGGGACACGGAGACTCGTTCTGCACAGCCAACGAGATCGCTTTATTCCATATTCACTCTTACGAGACTGGCTTTCGACTTATGTGCATGCTCCGAACATTGACTAACTCATCTTAGCAGCAAAACTGTTAAAATCTCTTGGTTAAACAATGACATCGACTTGTTTTATACATTTATTTTTACATCATATTGATGTGTTACAGAATAGCTTATATCGAATAGGTCTTTACTGTATGGTTGCATTAAATTTCAGTCAGTGGTAACGTACTAACAATTTCAAAACACGAATTGGCATAAGAAGTTTTCTAAACTCAAATCCAAATCTTATTATTGAAACAAATGGGAGGGGAGCAGACTATTATTGGAAAATGGACATTTGTTAATGCACAGTTTTCGCGTGCACTCTCCACATATTTTATTTACGAGATTTTTAACGCAGTTCAAGAAAACACTGCTGCAGGTATTTATAAGCTGACGTTCGTGCAGGGCCTTGAAAGTTGATCGCGTTTATTTAAACACCGTTTAAAAGCCTTACTTCATTTACAATTTTCTGATGCTGGTTTGCTATTCCACAAAAAAAATATAAAATTGTCACTGCTAAGCATTCAAAAAGTAAAACTGTGGAATCGTTTGGAAAGTAATTGTGTCACCAATATGCAAATTTTAACTCTTACGTGTATAAAATAAACAGATATCATTAATTTAAAATCTCACAAATTAATACGACTTTAATATATGCAACTTCTCATGCATAGCTACCATCTTAACTGGAAGCATGCTAGTCAACGCGCACATTGAAATAAATATACCAATGGCCAAAGCATTTTTTTCAAAATTGTATTACATACTTATCTAATTGACAGCGATGCAACGTTATAATGTAACTTGCAAAATATTAAACCTAAAATAAATGTGTCACTCTATCACTACACTTGTGATTTTCACCAGCACGTAAAGCACGAAGATACAAAAAAAGCACTTCTTTTACAGAAAACAAATACAGTAACAGCATACAGATGAATTCCATGTGACGAACGGCTATGACTGAACATGATATTGGCTTTCCTCGCCAGTGCCGCCATGCGAAAATTCTGCTTCGTATGGATTATATTCGTTGCGCTCCCGGGTTTTCACATCATCGGGCTGATGCGTTATGCCGCCGCGCTGTATGCAATATTTTTTCCCATTGGAAAAATTTTTTTTTTATGCGCAGCATATGTGCGCTTTTGAATACCTAAAAAAAAAGTGAAATCTTCAAGCTTTTACATTCCTCAACGCATGATCAGATAAACGAGATGAAAATAATATGCTAGCTTTTCTGGGGCTGTGAGGCACACCTTTTTCAATTCCACGGTTAGCCCGGAGAGATAACGAGGTAAAACACAGAGCAGATAAGTACACAGAGGCGAAGTGGCGTACAGGTCTCCTTGAAGTGTGCGTATCCATGCTCTGATTGGTTACGCAAGGCTGTGGGAACGGTTCTTGTGTCTGACTGGCTACTGCGTGATGGGAAAGGTTACTTATTTGCTGGACTGCTGCCTGGTTAATACGTCACCAGGCGCTGATTGGCGTACGGCGGTCTAGCATTTTTCTGGCCATTGACGCCATTTTGTTGGCGTTTGTGGCTGGAGTTTGCGTCATAACCTGCTGTTTCACTTCTGTGTGTGTGAGTGACCGAACAGAATAATTAATAATACAGAAACGAAACTGTGGTTTGTGCCGTCGACTTCAGCCACACATGCTAGAAAAATTCGATAATAAGACACAAAAACGGTGGGACGTCGTTGACCTATCAGCGGCGAGAGACGAACTCGGCATACGATATCCCAGTCAATGAGGATGGTTTTAATGCTAGCGAAAGTCAATTGGGATCTACTGAAAATAAGTGTCTGACCACTTATTAAAATGATGCCTGAATTTCAATCATTTATTTGCGTTTCCCACCGACTGTCGAGAATTCCACTGTCATAAATCACTTGTTCCCAGTTCAGTTCCTTGATTTGCCAGTTGGAAGTAACTTATCAACTGACTTTCAGTGAATATTATTTCACTGATTGATGTCACTGATTCATGCTTAAAGTGCAAAATACATAAATTTTAATAAATTGTATATAGTAAAATAAAAATAATATCTCGCAATAAATTTTGTTATTTTGATATCGATTTGTGTTTTTACAGTACGCCGTTAAACCGTGTTTAAAATTCGTCGCCAACATAATATAAATTTGTCGTATGTGTCAGTAATTTGTTGAATTTTAACCTGATGCGAGATCAAGAAGGATGCGTTCGTTTCTGGTTTCTTCGTTTGTTCGTTCCGAGTGGTAGCCACGGGAAGTGTTCTATCTATAAAAATGCAGTGCGGGTAGCCAGGTACCAATGCGGGTCTGCAAGCTGCCACAGAAAACAGGACTCGTGTTACTGCCAAATCTCGACTGATAATTTAGGCCGCGCAAGTATGTGAATGCCACGGTGGCTGCCGTAGTACCTGATATACAGAGCATGGTACCATTTAACACTGCCATAAGGAGCCTCCCGGGTACGCGTGTATGTTTGCCGTTTTTAGCTACGGAATTCTGTTACTTAAGGGTAAATGCGGGCAACTCTCCTATACTTCTCACGGTTGCGCTACCAGGAAAGAGTTATATTTCATTAAACGTTGCAGGTTTATTTCGGATAGTCCTGTAACGGTTTCATTACCTAAGGGTTTCTTTAGAATTTTTATCGTAGCGTACAACATAGTATTTGGTTAGCGTCCATTCTCGTAGACAGGGACAAATTGTTTTCGCGAAACGGTATACGCAGCAGCTAAATTTCAAAATTCTACTTGCAAACCTGCATATCTCTTTTGGTTTACGACTTCTTGCCTTTGTGAAAAGACATTTTACATATTGACTGGGAAAATCAAAAATGTGTTACAGTGATGCTGAACGTCTGTGATTTGTCGGCAGCAGGCTCACCGAGCGAGAGAGAATGTGAAGGAGAAGAATGTGTAGGAAGGAGGATGCAAAGTAAGCAAAATCTACGTGCTAAGGAACCATAGGGCTCTAGCTCGGTTTTCAGATTTTAATTAAAGTTCTTTCCTACGAATTTTCAGTTAAACATATTGTGTTGCAAATTTGCGTATTGTTATGAAATGGTGTGATTAGACCTTAGCTGAACGGCTTGTCTGATCACAACTTCAAACCTTAAACCAGGAAACGAGGGTGATTTCAACACCACCGAGCAGAAAGAAGACAGTTGCAGAAATCCCCCCCACTGGCCAGTAAACGGGGCCGCAAAAACAACGCGCCCGATATAGGCCGGCGTAACACCCGGAACAGCGTCTTTTGTTGTCGACCCGAGNACACCCGGAACAGCGTCTTTTGTCGTCGACCCGAACAGAGAGAAGACCACGGAAGATCGGTGTGTCTGGCCGTCGCTAACCGTCTCGTAGATTCAGCCTCCGGCAACA
The DNA here is from genome assembly GCA_002778355.1 of Clitarchus hookeri. Lineage (NCBI taxonomy): Eukaryota > Metazoa > Arthropoda > Insecta > Phasmatodea > Phasmatidae > Clitarchus > Clitarchus hookeri. The sequence goes on from NQII01001810.1 coordinate 9,064, forward strand.
TTAACAAGGTGATAACTTTCCAGTTAGACAGTAATAAAATGGCGTGAGGTAAATATAATGAATAATCATCTTGGTATTCAATTAAAGCTCCCCCGATCAATAGTCAATTATATAGTAATTATATAATCCTAATGTTAATAAACCTCATCTTATACTGTTGTACTCTACCAAATCATGATTCATTATTTATCTACGCCCCCAGTAACTTTCACGTACAAATGGCATTGTTACAAGTTCGTAACAATGGCGGAGGCTTGGTTCCTCCCTACCCTCTCGCTGCCTTGCATCAGATTCTCTACCATCCACCCCCATTTCAATAAATTCCCCGCCCAACGACGCTAATTTCCGTAATAAAAATAGCAAAATTTCAGCCACGTCCACTTTTAACTTTTAATTAGCAGTATAATTATATAAGGTCATAATATCTACTTTTTAAATGTTTTAGGTTTACATAATACCTTTTACAGCCCAATATCTAAACACACAAAGCAATTATTTGAAACCTAAATAACAATCGGTATTCAAATATAAAGAAATTCAGTGTGAACCGCAAGTCCCTAGTTGCATATTTATACATGTAAACAATTTACCTCAGCAATACCAAGCGAGTAATATAAATTAAAATATATATCAACTGTGTGCATTGGATGTAGTTATTTGAAGTGTAACTATTACTGTGATAGTAATTCTTAGTCCTCTAAGCATTTTCATTAACTTAACTCTTAACTCATGCTTATTTTATAAACTCCATAAAGTACACAATATTGTACGTAGTTAGCTATTGCTGTGCACTGATAAGATAAAGTAAAATTTGTTTATGATACTTTCCACTTAGTCTACATACTGTATATTTAAGACATTTTTCATAAGATGCATATAACTAAGGTATGCCAGTAACTATGTGCTTTTAGTATTCTGACATAAAGTCCGTAGTACGTTATAAGTCACCATACAGAAGGACGATATGCCGCAGCTAGAGCGCCGCTGTGTTGCGAAACAGGCCGCCAGGCAACGCGACCCAGTTGCAAACTGCCAAGACAACACATTCCTGGCTCTGCACTTCCTCGCGGCTCGAGCGCCGCTGTGTTGCGAAATAGCGTACTGGCGCATGCCACGCAGTTTTATTTCCTCAAACCCACCTTAAACTTATGTTTATTGTTCTAGTTTAAGTTTCTCATACTCTCAGTATTTTCACATACTTCCCACAAACCAGTGCTATAGGGACACGGGAAGAATGAATTCAGTTGGGTTTTGCTTTTCTGTGATCCGAGGACTTAGCCAATCCTCGTGGCTTTCGGACGTGCGAGTGAAATGCCGTGCCAGTCAGCACTGTATTGCTTGATGCGGAGACTGCTAAAGCTCACTTGAGAAGGAATAATTGTGTGCAATGTTAAGGGTATTTAACGAAATGGGAATAGTGAATGAGACACACCCGCTTCGGCTGTGTTTGTCCGTTCATGGTTTACCCACATCCACCCAATTGCAAGAAGTCCTTACCCAGGAGGTCAAATCTTTCGTTTCGCATGAGACGCTGAGCAATCTTTGGGCCTCTGGCGGAGTTGTGACCCGACCAGAGGCGCCTATTTTCTGTGCTCTACTAGCATTGAAAGAGTTCAAGGAGTAAGGGCACAATAGGATTTTTGCTGTGGGTCTTTTCTCTATTACACAGTACTTTGAAAGTATACCACGAGGGTACTTTCGCTTTTGACCTCCCTGGTGTAAAACATTGAGTGCAGATTTCCCTAATCCCTGTATGCTACCCCTTTGTGTGAAAGTAGAAGTGTAATTACTACATACATAATTATTGATAAGCTCTTTTCCTTTCTACTATTTTCTATTCGCATAATCGGTGTCATTATGTTCTACTTATAGTATGTGCTGATGTCCCTCGTTTTTGTTAACATGCCATACGTTCTGCTCCTCTTAATTACAATCTTAACTGTTTAATAATCAAAGTAATTATATTCAACATACGCTATGTGTTGGTGTCCAGCATACATATTAATATTTTAATAATTATGAGCTTTATCCGCGCACACAGCTAACTACAATAGTTTATTTTCAGAAAAAGAAAATACTGTATGAAAATAGTTACTAGCAAAACCGTCCTGATTTGTAGGCATTAATTAGGAACTAGATGAAAAACATTAACGTAACTATAAAGTTGTAACGTAAGTTATTATTCATATACCACCCGAGAGAACAATTGACAACAGTTTAGAAATAAATGAGCTTTAACTCACGTTTAAATACATACATTCCAAGGTCGGACACACCCAAAAACATAATATAACCATAAATTAAAAAAACAAAATTAAATTTACAATTTAAATTTAAATAACCGTAATTTGCGTAAACTATTAGGGCCCTCTTATTTATTTAAAGTAAAAATATAATATAAGATGTTTCGACAAACTGAAGACATTCTGTTAATACATTTCCTTGCAAGTTTCAGATCAACAGTACCGCATGTTCCATGTCAACAGCAACCAGCAGAGATGTCAGAACAAACCCTCCTCGTGTAAAGTCCCTCCAGAGGGCGGCGTAAGCAACGCCCACGAGAACACCTGTCCTGACGTCACGCGCAACAACCTCAGCACCGCGCTCACATCCGTCAGCACTGCCGCTTAACCCAGCTCGCGAGTCTTACGTAAAAATATTTACAGGTAACAAGCGGTTGACATATTTTACATACACCACTTACACCGCACCCTGCAGGTGCCTAACACGTACATAACCAACTTTACTATACTCAATTAAATAAAAAATTTATTTTATAACTTACAGGAGGCCTCTAGTAGGTATCAATCTTTGCGCATTATATAGTACAACTGAAAAAAAAACTAAATTTTATTTCTACAGAAGTTGCAATTTTGTTCCTTGCAACAACACATATTATGTGCACCTAGAATAATCTAATGTATATTGTAATGATTGTAACAATATCAGTACAAATTTTTTTTAAATTATATCAACTGAATTACTTTTACGAATCACATTGAAGAATGGCCATAGTAAAAAAAAATAATGATGTCATTAGGAAATAACGACTTTAATTTGGTTTGTAAAATGAAATACATACTCTAAGAATATATTCAATTATTGGTACTGATATGGTAAAAAAAAAAGGTTCTGACAAAATGTGTTTTTGCTGTTTTAAATAGTACATTTTAAAATACATGTCATAACATGGTTAGTATAAGTATACCCTTCTCTCCTTCCCTCTTAAGTATCGAAACGCAGTAAAAATTGAGCTGCACAATTTTTTTATTTTATAAAAGTTTAAATTATTAATTAAATAATATTCTACGCTTCGATACCATCCCATCAGATTCCTTCCACCGTGACGTCACGTACCATTTTAGTATGTAACATTCTCTTAACACATCACTGTTTTGTCAGTGAGGTAACTGCTGTAACGTGTATTAATTTCCAACAAGTGTAGTTTCTGTACAAACTAAACATAATAATTGTTGTAACAGGAAGAGCGGTTAACTTACCAAATTTGAATTCAAAATATTGTTTTCTATTGTCATTGTGATTAATTATTAATATTTTTTCCTTCATTCCTTACAAGAATTAATGTAATGAACAATTCACGCCACGCAGTACTAAGGGACTCACAAACTCAAGAAAGGCTGACTCGCGAACCGCCCGCGGGGCGTCTGCCGCGCTCGCGTGGAAGACAATCTGCACCCCAGCGGAAATGCAAGTGCAAGGCCCGCAAGGCCACTGTAAACACACCTCCCAGCGTTTGATCGGCCCACCTTTCCCGAGGACTGCACGAATGCAATTGGCAGTTCCTTATACCTATCATATCCGTCTACTATAATTCCTTTCAAAAATGTTTCCTACCATAACGAAGAGGACTTCAACCCGATGCATATTCCTGCTGCCACAACATGAACCATGCAACACCCAGTCATCTACATAATCCACACGGACTCTAGTGCGAGATGAGGACATCTTGCTAGTAAACATTGGGGGAGATGTTATGAAATGGTGTGATCAGGCATTAGCTGAACGGCTTAGCTGAACGGGGCCGCAAAAACAACGCGCCCGATATAGGCCGGCGTAACACCCGGAACAGCGTCTTTTGTCACCGATCCGAGCAGGGAGAAGACCACGGAAGATGGATGTGTCCGGCCGTCGTTAACCGTCTCGTAGATTTAGCCTCCGGCAACATTAACAAGGTGATGACTTTCCAGTTAGACAGTAATAAAATGGTGTGATGTAAATATAATGAATAATCAACTTGGTATTCAATTAAAGCTCCTCCGATCAATAGTCATTCAAATAGTAATTATATAATCCTAATGTTAATAAACCTCATCTTATACTGTTGTGCTCTACCAAATCATGATACATTATTGAGCAACGCCCAAACAACTTTCACGTACAAATGGCACTGTTACAAGTTCGTAACAGTATGTTCAATGTTCGCTATATCATCGAAAGATTGCTGTTTATTGATGGGTGGAAACTAAGTGTTCTTGGCAGAAACTAATCAAATAAATATCTTAAAATCTTCTTTAAAACGTATGAACTAGTTTTGATATTCACATAACAACTAACAGAAATATCTAAAACTGCGCTGTATTTAATGTTAATTTATTTTAAAGGGAATAGAGTGTTCGAAAGGTAGGAAAGACGGTCCAACGAAATTATATGCCCCCAGGCCCTTAAGGCTGACGACGGCTTTGTTCAGCAGACGCACACTGGACCTGACGATTGAAATCATGCAATCACATAAGAGAGCGTTCTTTAAACTGTTTTAAAATACAAAGAGCCTTGGCATCGTTTCGAGAAAAAAACCGCTGTACCTAATAAAGCGATGTCGTTGCACCATTTCATTCTTCCACTCTTAAAAAGCGCACACTACTTCCATACACTGGCGAGCCCATGCATCCATTAGCTCCGCAATACGGTCATTTATTATTAATTATTTCGGCTTTGTGATTGATAGTTTATTTTGCCTTTCCATGGCACAGATCCATTGTTAGTATTATAAAAACTACTGAGCAAGGTTAATTACGTACAGTGTGTTTATTCATAAGATTTTTGCACTGGCCATTAATATGAAAACAATCTCGCTACTCTGTAAAAAAAATCTTTAAATATTTTAGTACAAATTTACATTTATTACCTAATAATCCTATTTACAATGTAAAGAGCTTACGTATTTTGTTTGAATTTATTATTTTCATTATGCGTTAAATATGAAAACCTATAAAAAAAATAAACACTCCAGCTGTGTTGGTAGCAAAATAATTCGTATCACACTGTTCTTCAACAGTGCAAGTGCACTTAGTTGCTGATAGCTCGCATTTTGCTCTCGTACGTGTATTGCATCTGATCAGGCCTACCATGATGTTCGCGAGTTCCTATTGGTTTCGTTAACATTCCGCAGATTAAATTCTACGCCCTAATTGGCTGAAGACCTCGCACCACGTTGAAGTAAGTTGAACTCTATAGACTGGGTGTGCAGTCGGCGTTTGCAACGCACAGAATATTTTAGCTTCTGTGCACTTTGTTACGAACTAGGTAACAATGTCGTATGTCAATGTGAGAGTATGCTGGGGGCTGGGGGCGTATCTCAAATAATGACCCATGATTCGGTAGAGCACAACAGTATCTGATGAGGTTTATTAACATTCAGCTTTTACAATGACTATTTATGTTACCATTAATCGGGAGAGCTGTACCTTGAATTTAATATGATTAGTCATTAAGTTTAATTCACGCCATTTTATTTAAACCTAACTGGAAAGTCATCACCTTGTTGTAGCCGAAGGCTGATTCTACAAGACGGTTAACGCCGGCCGGGCACACCCAGATTCCTTATCTGCTTCTCTGGTCGGGTCGCCCAAAGGACTAAAGACGAAAGACGAAAGACGAAAGACGCTGGTCGAAAGATGCTCGTTCCGATGTTACGCCGGCCTATATCACGCGCGTGGTTCTGCGGCCCCGCTCAGTGACCGGTGGAGGGGATTTCTGCAACTGTCTTATTTCGCAAGGATCGACGACCATATGGTGGCGTTGCAAACCCGCTCGTTTCCAGGTTTAATGTTTGAAGGTGTGATCAGGCAAGCCATTCAGCTATGGCCTGATCACACCATACCATCTCCCCCAATGTTCAATAGCAAGATGCCCTCATATCGCCCTAGAGTTCGTGTGGATTATGTAGATGACTGGGAGTTGCGGGGTTCATGTTGTGGCAGCAGGAATATGGATCGGGTTGAAGTCCTCTTCGCTACGGTAGGAAACATCTCTGAAAGGACTTAAAATAGACGGATAATTTAGGTATAAAGAACTGCCAGTCACCTTCGTGCAGTCCTTGGGCAAGGTAGGCCGATCAAACGCTGGGCGGTGTGTTTCAGTGGCCTTGCGCGCTTGTATTTCCGCTGGGTGTGGAAATTGTCTTCCATGCGAGTGCGGCAGACGCCTGGCAGGCGGTTCGCGAACGCGTCAGCCTTTCTTGAGTTCGTGAGTCTCTAAGCCCTACTTGGCGTGGCTCGTTACAACAATGAAAATAGAAAAAAAAATTTTAACAATGAAAAGAATTTAAATTTGGCAATTTGACTGCTCTCCCCGTTTCAACAATTATTATGTTTTTTGTTTGTACAGAAAATACACGTGCTGCAAAATTAATACATTTTAGATCACTGTCATAGCGGTGATATTTTAAGGGAATTGTTACATACTAATACGGTACGTGACGTCACTGGGTTAGGACACTGATGGGATGGTATCGAAACGTTCAATTGTATTTAATTAATTATTGTAAAAATTCAAAAAGAAAATAAATGTTGCTGCTGCTTTTTTTCTACGTTTCAGTACGTAAGAGGGAAATGGATAGGATACGTACTTATAACAACCAAACTTTTAAAGTAATAAATATTATTTATTATACAAGAAATATGTTTCAGTAGCAGATAATAATGTCTATTAAATATGGTGAATTTTACAAATGGTTCGTTTCTATAAAAATTAAAATCTTAAATTAGAGTTATATAAAGTGTTATAAATTATACTTATATTTTTTTCATAAGCAGTGGAGTATGTCATTTTTTCAACTGTTTTTGTATCTTAAAACACGTTTTACTTTTTACTGTTGTTATAAATAATACTTGTTAAACATCGTTCGGAGGCCTCCTATTAGCAATCGCTATTTTTTTTTGTTCAATCATTAACTTTTTAAAGTAAAATTCTGGTTGTGTGTTACTGTTAGGTAGCTGCAGGGTGCGGTTTGAGTGGTGTATGTAAAATATGTGAACCGCTGGTTACCTGTAAATAATTTTACCTACGACTCGCGAGCTGGTTAAGCGGTAGTGCTGCCAGCTGTGAGCGTGGTGTTGAGGTTGTTGCACGTGACGTCAGGACTGGTGTTCACGTGGGCGTTGCATGCGCCGACCTCCGGAGGAACTTTGGTTGAGAGGTGACATCACTGCTAGTTGCTGTGGAACATGAAGTTTGCGGTACCATTGTTCTGAAACTTACAATGTAATGTATTAACAGAATGCCTGCACAGTTTGTCAAACATCTTATATAAAATTTCCTTTAAATTATTGAAAGGGCCCTTATAGTTATAAGGCAGATTATGGTTACTCAAAATGAAATTGGTTATTTATTCCTGATTTTATTATATTTATTTGGGTGTGGCGTAGTGCTGGGTGTGTTCGACCTTGGAAAGTGATGTATTTAAACGTGAGTTATAGCTCATTTATTTTTAAATTGTCTTCAATTGTTCTCTCGGGTCGTATTTGAATACAACCTTACCTTACAATTGTATAGATATGTTACGCTTGTGAATCTAGTTCTTAGTTAATGGCTATTTTGATAAAAGTTTTTTTTTATCTTCTTCTGAAAATAAATAATGTTAGTAATCTGTGTGCGCGGATAAACTCATAATTATTAAAATGTTAATATGTATGCTGGACACCAACACATAGCATAAGTATAATATAATTACATTGCTTATTAAAAAGTTAAGATTGGAATTAAGAGAAGCAGAACGTATAGCATGTTAACAACGCCGAGGGATATCAACACATAGTATAAGTAAAACATAACGACACTTATTATGCAAATAAAATATAGTAGAGAGGAAAAGAACATATATCAGTTATTAAAGACAGAATAATTACACTTCTACTTTCACACAAAGGGGTGGCATACAGGGGTTGGAAAAATCTGCACTGAATGACTTACTCCCTGGAGGTCAAAAACGAAAGTACCCTCGTGGTATACTTTCAAAGTACTGTGTAGTAGAGAACAGACCCACAGCAAAATGCAATTGCGCCCCTACTGCCTGACCTCTTTCAAGACTAGTAGAGCACAGAAAAAATAGGCCCCTCTAGTCGGATCACAACTCCGCCAGAGGCCCAAAGATTGCTCCGCGTCTCACTCGAGACGAAAGGTGTGACCTCCTGGGTAAGTACTCCTTACGATTGGGTGGATGTGGGTAAACCGTGAACGGACAAACACAGTCGAAGTGGGTGTGTCTCGGGCACTATTCCCATTTCGTTAAATACCCTTAACATTGCACACAATTAATCCTTCTCACGTCAGGTTCAGCAGTCTGCGCATCAAACAATGCAGTATGACTGGCATGACGTGTCGCTGGCACGTCCGAAAGCCACGAGGATTGGCTAAGTCCTCGGATCACAGAAATGCGTAAACCCAACAGAATTCATTCTCCCCGTTTCCTTATAGCAAAATTGGTGGGAAATAGGTGAAAATATTGATAGTATGAGATACTTAAAACAAGAATAGTAAACTTAAGTTTAAAAACAGTTGTGGCGGTATAAAACTGCATGGCGCGCTTTTGCACGCTGCTTCGCAACACAGCGGCTGTCGAGCCGCGAGGATGTGCTGATGAGGGAATGTGTTGTGTCGGCACCTTCCAACCTAGTTGCGTCGCCTGGCGGCCTGATTCGCAAAACAGCGGCGCTCGTGATGCCAAGAAGTGCTGATGAGGGAAGGTGTCGTCTAGGCAATTTCCACTGCTAGCAAGCTGTTTTTTTTTTTCGCGCCCAGCGACGCTTGAGCCGCGAGAAAGCGCTGACGAGGGAATGTGCAGTCTCGGGTCAACGATATATCGTCCTTCCGCTTGGTAACTCATAACGCAATACGGGCTTTCTGATGACAGAATACTGAATTTGTCATTGTTATCTGGCATACCTTATTCCTAAGCATGATATGAGAAATTTCTTAAATATATAGTATGTGCACTGAGGGGAAAGTTGAAAAAAATATATATTAATTTTATCTGCGCACGGTAATAGCCATCTACGTACAATATGGTGTACTGCAAGGAGTTTATTAAAATCAGTATGAGTTGAAAATTACTGTACTGAAAATGCGTACAGAATTACGAATTACTATCACAGGAATAGTTAAATTTCAAATAACTATATCCAGCGCAAACAGATAATCTACATTTTAATTTAAATTACTAGGTTGGTAAACCTGAAATAAATTGTTTACACGTGAATATACGCAACCAGGGACTTGCGGTTTACGTGGAAATTCTTTACATTTCAATACCGCTTGTTATTTAGATATCAAATAATTGCTTTAAGCGTTTAGATATTGGGCTGCAATAGGTAAATTATTATTTAAACATAAGGCATTATAAAAGTAGATATTATGACAATATTGAAAATGGACTGCCACTTAAAATTTGTTAGGTTAAAAGCGGACGTGGCTGAAAGTTTGCTATTATTATTACGGAAATTAGGGTGGGTGAGTGGGGAATTTATTGAAATGGGGGTGGATGGTAGAGAAGCTGATGCAAGGCAGCGAGAGGGTAGGGAGAAACCAAGCCTCCATCATTGTTACGAACTAAACGTTTCTGCTAGCTCGTACTTGAAAGTATTTATTAGGGGCGTAGCTCAATAATGACCCATGATTCGGTAGAGCACAACAGTATCTGATGAGGTTTATTAACATTCAGCTTTTACAATAACTATTCATGTACCATTGATCGGGAGAGCTTTACATTGAATTTAATATGATTGGTCATCAAGTTTAATTCACGTCATTTTATTTAAACCTAACTGGAAAGTCATCACCTTGTTGTAGCCGAAGGCTGATTCTACGAGACGGTTAACGCCGGCCGGGCTCACCCATCTTCCTTATCTGCTTCTCTGGTCGGGTCGCCCAAAGGACTAAAGACGAAAGACGAAAGACGAATGACGCTGGTCGAAATATGCTCGTTCCGGTGTTACGCCGGCCTATATCAAGCGCGTGGTTCTGCGGCTCCACTCAGTGACCGGTGGAGGGGATTTCTGCAACTGTCTTATTTCGCAAGGATCGACAACCAAATGGTGGCGTTGCAATCCCACTCGCTTCAAGGTTTAATGTTAGAAGGTGTGATCAGGCAAGCCGTTCAGCTAAGGCCTGATCACACCATAACAACTTGGATATTCAGAAAGAGATATCGGTATATTTACATCATCAGACATTATTAACCACGATGACGGAAAGCCAGGAGCAGTAAAGTTTTCGGTCAAAGTTTCGTGGAATAGGTACGTACATTGCGAAACACTGTGGTTCTATCAGGTGACACGTTTTGCCAGACGTTATCAGTTCTTGCGTGCACAGCGGAAGTTGGGTATCGTTGTAACAGAGCCCCAAGTGACTCGTTCCAATACTTTCACGAGTAGGTTAAGCGCCATGGCCAAAATGTCAGAGAGTGCTTGTGCCCCGCAGATTTTTTTCTAGGAGCCAGTGCCAGCACCAGATATGACCCACATGACCATTGGATTGTGATACTCCCAGTCAGAGCAGTATACACAGTAAAAAAATGTATGCGTTTTACAAGCAAATCCTTCGGCAATCATAGTTGACAAACAGATATTAATAACACGACATTTGAAATATTGTACAATTACAACTCAGAGATATATAAAACCTACTAAATGAATTATATAAATCCATGTTTTAATAAATAAAAAATTCAGCAATACATACTTGTTAAAATATACAGTATATTTATATATCTTCACATGAAAATGTGTAGTAAAATTTTTAGTGTTACATGAATAATCTTGGAAAATAATTTTAAAAATCGTTTAAAATATACAACAGAATGTTACAATGTTCGCTTAGCTACGACGGCAGTTGACCGAACCACATAAGAAAACCTCGTATGGTGCAGTCGCACGCCATCGGTGCACTATCTCATTGAACTGAAACCCGTTATCTGAGTGGTACGTTGCAACCCCCTCCCCCCCGGCTCATTCGATTAGATAAAGCACCTTACGCTGATGGAGGAAAACATAGATGGAAATGGAGCAGTGAGAGATTGCAATGGCGTGGAAATTAGGAGTATTCTGAGTTGAATTGAGTTGAGAGATTTGGGCGGCTCTTAACAACGAGGTCTTGAGAGCCGATGAGTGTGAAATGAGGTGAGAATGGAGAAACGCCAGAATTCAATGGTGGGGGAAACGTGACATCCCCGAGAAAACCCGCCGACCAGCGGCATCGTTCGGCACGATTCCCACTTGCGAAAATCTGGGAGTAATCCGACCGGGATTGAACCCGGTTCGCCTTGCTAGGAACAGCAACGTCCGCCACGTTTCCCGAGAATGCAAGAGTCTGGGGTTGACCCGGCCGGGAATCCAAACCTTACCTCTGTGCTAGGAGTCTGGCTAGCCAACCGCTCCGTAACTACTCGCCCACTGGAGAACTCATGTCTTCGTATACATCAACCCGAGAAATACTATAGGAAGTTAAACATATAACTTATTATTAAATACTTGCAAGATTTACTTTATTATTTTGAGGCACACTAAAACTTCGTTACACTATACAAAACTGAGCACTATTTGCAATTGGGGCCGCGGTGGCTCAGCGGTTAGACTACTCGTCTCCCACCGAAGCAAACCGGATTCAAGCCCTGGCAGGTTCACTCCCCGATTTTTGCAAGTGGGAATCGTGCTAGACGATGCTGCTGATCGGCGGGTTTCCTCAGGGATTTCCCGTTTCCTCCGCCCTTGCATTCAAGATCTGCTCCATATCTTGCCTCTTTCTCACTGCCTCTCAATATCTCGTTCTTAATAGTAATTGAAATATCTCAACTCAACAACTACCTGCAATTTCGTTGCCTGCCGACATTTATATAGTCCATTCATAGTTGCTTACAACTTTTGAAAGAATGCTAATGTTATACATTTCAGTAAAATGATAGTAAAAGTTCAATTTAACCAAAAATTAAATACTTTTATACAAACAGATGTATAAAACGCTTGATTGATGAAATATTTAGGAAACAGCCAAACACGTTACACATAGTGTGATTTTTCAAAGGTTTCGCCTCAAGTGTGAATATACCGCGAATAAAATAAACTAGATCATTCCCTCGAGAGACCACGTAACAGGAGGTTAGCCACGCTACGGTTGAACGTTTATTATTAGAAAGAAGAGTTCTCGTCAGAGTACCACAATGATTGTCATCCAGTAGCAGCAATCACACTAGATTTCAATTACTTGGAGTTTAGTCTGTTGCCAGATTATAAGGCGATTTTATAGGTCTTTACTAATAAGACTATTTTATTCTACACGTGTGTATAATATAGACTTCGCGGTGAATGCTCTGCTACAATTGACTTGCCCCAAGCTGCGTGCTACTGATTGGTTCACATGATCGTGTGATGTCATGTCACTTTGTACTTTAGTAAGTTACCTCATAAAGAAAAATATTGATATTCTAATCAGAAAACGTGCGAAAAACGCTAACAATCACAATGAGGTTGACGATCTGTAATATATATATATATATAACTGCCGACGAACTGTCGGCTTTTAATCTACACTACCAGTATTTAATATAAAATAGAGTGATTCGTTATTAAAAATGTATAAATATATAAACTAACTTTAGTTTAGCCTACTGAATGCAAGTATGGAGTTAAACTGTATAACATAAGAAATTGTGAGACATATTCCAACTGCCTTTCGATTCCGCAAAAGAAACTAGTCAAATGTTATATAAAAATGATGGAGGAAAACTTCAAAAATTTAACACGAACTTTGCTTTACACTAGTGTCACTTTTCATAATATGCAAGATGGGTAATATTTGAACATCTGAGTTTTGGTAACCAGTTTGTGCGTGCGCCTTTGTCTCGTCAGGGAGGACATGACCAAGAGACACTACATAACAAAGGACTCGGTAGTTGTAGAAGATGTTGAAATGAACCTTTGAAAAAACAATTGCCCATTGTATTTCAGCATTAAAATTTATCGCGCCAGTCTGTGTCAGTAATTTTGTCATTCATGTTGTAGGTTGTATTGCCAGTCATGTTACAAAAATACATTCCACGTTTTAACGTATTATTGAAAGGATATTTGGTTAAGTGGCAAATTAAGTAAGTTTCTTTGTGCTTTACAAAGATTACATATTAAAATATTTAGATTTCTAATGTTTACAAAAAGGTAATGGCGTAAGCATGCACAAAGAGCTACCACAGATTAGGTAAGTACACAGAGACGAAATGGCGTAGCGGTTCCTTTGATGCACACTAACCCATTCTCCGATAGTCTGCGCGAGACTTTGGGAACGAGACTTGTGTCTGATTGGCTACTACGTGATGCCAAAGGTTGCCTATCATTTGGGATGCAGGCTGGTCAGTAGGTCACCAGGTGGTGATTGTTAAACGGCGTTCTAACATTTTGGTGGTCAGTGACACCGTTTTACTGGCGTGTGCGGCAGGAGTTCCCAGAATAAACTGTTGTATTACCTCTGTATTCGTAAGTACTCCCTGGTGTTAAGTTATGTGCTAGTCGTTTATATCTGACAATGACAAATACACACCACAATGCTGAGAGACAATCTCTCTTGGGTGACCTCACCAGGACGTTTGCTATACTTGACACTTTATCTTAACTACAATATTATAAATACGAAAGTGTGTTTGTTTGTTTGTCCTTCTTTCACGTCACAACGGAGCAACGGATCGACGTGTTTTATTGTACAGAGATGGTTGGAGGGCCGGGAAGTGACATAGGCTCCTTTTTATCGCTAGAAAATATCTCATTCCCTCGGGTAAATTCTTATTGGAAAATATGAAAGTACACAAACAGAATAACAACGCAACGTCGCAACCGAGCAACAGATCGTCGTAATTTCTTGCACAGAAATAGTTGGTAAGCTGATAGGTGATATTGGCTACTTTTTATCGCGAGAAAATGTCTCAAAAGTTTACAAACGATAATAGTGAATAAAGTCGGAAAAAAAGTTTGCCGCCAGCGCGCTCTCTTGCAATACGCTGCCTAAACCGTTAAAGATTGAACAATATTATATGGTAAAGAGTTGTATAGAATAAAAAGACCTAAAAAACTCCGCGGTAGCATATACTATCTATAACAGAAAAATACTAATAAGTGTTTTTACCATTTAATTCACTGAGACGTTGGGCTTTATAATATTTATAGAGTATAGAATATTAACACTAACTAAAATTCTACTTTATTTTTAAAAAAAACCTTAACAATATTTCTGTAGTATACACGAGCGGGGCCGCGGGAACAGCTAGTTATACTATAAGCCACGTGCCCCAATGTACACATTTGCCCATGGGTAATTACTATCTTTTGCACCTCTTTCAGCCATATCCATGATCTTTTCTTTTCTCCTCTTATATTATGTTGTAATATGTAATACTCTGGGCGTGGAGCAGCAACATACTTCAACTTTAGAGTATTTTGGATATGAGCTATCCTAAACTCATTATTTATTCTGGTGGCCTCCTGTCCCACCGGGCATAGCTCACATCTCCAATAACAAATCTCCAACAACGTCAGAGAAAATGGCCGCATCCACCATCTTCGCGTATTTTCAACCACCACCAACACGACTCCTACCTCAGTCTGACTTGGGCTTATACGAGGGAACATGCTCCCAAAGAGAAATGACATAGTTGCCCTACTCATGTCGCATGACCCCCACCAAAGGTTACCTATGGTCTTCGGTCACTTCGGTAAACCTGTGCTCCTCCTTCCTTTGCATGGCACTTATGAGGGCCCCGACTTGCATGTTTGCAGCCGGTTTGTCTCGTCCTTCACCATACAGTTTAATTCCTTTACACTGAAGTTCCTGCTTGGGCCTCAAGAGTCTCATTGTAAAGGAGTCAAACGGCTCACCATCAGTTAAAAACTAACAAGACTCCTCATGATTCAAGCACAACCTGGGAGGCAGATAAACATTTTGGTAAACCACGCGTAAGGAACACCCTGGAGTTTCCCACTTTTTTCATCAGGCATCGGAATCGATGCCGCCGTGCCCGCCATTTCAAAATATTCCTTTTACCCTTAGAGAATTTCCCATTATACCCTAAAAATACCCTCAAATCAACAGACGCTTTGAAAAAGTGCACGATAGGCTCAATATTCATTTTAAAAAAAGTCCACGGACCAGTAAGGTTGACTTAGACTGCAAGTCAAGCCCAGCAGACGAAAAGGGACGTCGAAAAGGTTAGCTTACATTAATGACCCGGGTCTAAATCTTGGATGATCCTGGAATGACCATGAAATCGAAAAATCGAGGAAATTAGCAAATTCGGGAAGAATTCATAAAAAAAACGAAACTAATTACAATGTTCGCCAAGACTACCATCTTGGATCTTACGTGATTTTGAATTTGACCCCGAGTAATGTTGAAATCAAAAAGCCGAGAAGTCAAAAACCAGGCAAAGTTAAACACGAAAATAAAACAAATCTAACAAATAATAATAAAAATTCGTAAAAAAATCGTGACGAAGTAACTAACCAATTTAAAATTTTTAAATAATGAACATATTTCAAAAAACAATTAAAATTCGAGAGAAAATTAGGAAATTGTTTATAAATTTTGGATAAATATAAAATTGTTATTCAAAGAATTACATGTAAAAGATCCAACGTTCAATTCTCGCAAATATGGCTGAGCACAGCCACTCTCAGTTTGGCGGCCAGAAGGTGACGAAGCCTACCACTATATTTTATTTGCTATTTAGTCGGCCCCACATCCAACTACTCTCCTCCAAAGAATCAATGATTGTGCATCTCATCCCATTCAACTAACACTCTTATTTCCTTCCCAATATTTACCCAGTATAGTTCAACCCCACTACTACTTGACTGCGGTAGTGCGTCACATTGCTCGCTCCTGGTTGGCTGTTGGTAATATGATATATAGAACTCTGAAGATATTAAATTGTAACCAAAATCGCGGGATGTCACCGTTCTTCGTCTGATGTGAGAGGTGATGTATTACTCTTTCTTTCATATTTATTTAGTATTCAGCTTGGCATGCTATTTTGGTTATGTTAGAGTCTTAAATCATATTTCGTAAGATATATTGGCCATGCTCATAATGACACATACATTTCTTCACTAAAATAAAAAAAAACCTGCCCAGATTTGGAGTACCTGTTTGGACAAGCGAGCTAATGGCGTGTAGTGATCACGCTGAACTGTTCCCTTAATAGTATGTCTGAGAACAGTGCCCCGACTTCGTCTTTGGTGGTACTACCGTAACTCCAGATGGACTGCCTATGTCGTCGATGATGCCATTCGCAAACCATTAGAGCCAGGTGCTTGAAACTTGAAGTGTATAAGGCCAACTCACGTCTTATCATCTATGCTCTTTTTGACACTCGATTCATAATTCCATCGATCTACATTTTAAAATCAAACTTCCAATATTTCATTCCGTCATTAAATTTTTCCATCTGTATTTCCACCAATCATTCAATGTTTCGAATAATATCTCATTCGACCACTCGTCTACCATCAATATTACATTCAATCATTCAATCTCATGACGAATATTTTAATCAATTTTCCGGTCTTTCTATTAGTCTTTCAATGCTTTGATCTATTTTTCAATCAATCTCCTAATTTTTTTGATAAAGCTTCCAATCGTTTGACGAATCTCTTATTTAATAATTCAATCTTTAGATCAGTCTGTCAATGAATCTTCCAATTTCCGATCAACCCTTTGATTATCTTTCAATATTACTATAAATATTTAAATTAATAATTCGATTAATATTTCAAGCAATCTATCAATTCCTTTATAGGTGTTATATATTTTAATATACTTCCAGGCATATTACTCTCACAAGATATGTTCAGAATATACATAAATTTATAAGAATATAAAATTAATTTATGATTATAATTTTAAGTAATATATAAACATCCTATAGGGCTGGAACACGATGCCCTCACTGTATGGCCCCTGTACAATATTTCCTTAATAAATTTGCACTGGCTAGCTTAGTTAGGTTTGCTACACAATCCACAATGAAAGATTTGATGGAATTTTGTTACTGACTGTTCAGCAAGTAGGACGCTGTCTATCGCTGTGGCGGGCAATGTTCAATTCACTGAGATATATCAACATCGACGTGTACTAATAATTTCGGACACGATTATATATTTTTTTGGGGTATCCAGCCCGGACCAAATTATTTATCTCAAAATAATCTCCAAAAATGTCAAACCCAGCATTTTTACAAAGGTTCGGATTACCAACAGTCCTGTGCGAAACACGCGCGTCCTTCTCTTCCGAACTATCAACACGAAGTCTCCTAGCCTTCTCCTTCACTACTGTTCCCTTACAAAACACCGTGAAAACTGCCAGTCAGTCAACACTTATTTTGACACATAGCATGCCCCCCACGGCTAATTAGCACCTCTTTTGCATTGCAGTACAGCTATTTATTTTGTCTTTGCCATTATTGAAATATTGCATATACATATATATTCCCCTTATAACTTGACACAATCAAAATATCTTACTACTTATTCCATATACATAACAAATTATAGGTTGTTCATTGTAAAATGAGCACTTATGCAAGCCCTGCTTAAGATCTCCTTGTATGAAAAATGTGTATCCTTCGACCATATGTAAAATTAACATTGAAGTGGACCTGGTCACATTATTCATGTGTCAGTAAAGATAAACTGTAAAATTATTATAAAAGTATATATTTTACCTATTTTACAATTCATACATTTATTTGTATTAGAAAAAGTCAGAAAGAAAAATAAATAATTGAAATATTGACAAATATTTACCGAACACTTTTACTGTAATATTGAGAGATGTAACTACTTTTCCTCCGTTGTTACCAACTTTACTGGGCCCTTGCCACCATATGTGCACGTTAAATTAACACGTAGGTAGGATCAGCGATATTTCTCAAGGGTTGAAATTAAAAGTGCTCACTTTACCGCGAACAGCCTTTACAAATAAATCATTATCGTAGTCCTCTTCTTCTATTAGAGGGTTGGAAAAGTGGACGGCACCGGAGTGCCGTACCCTGTCGCCCCAGGTTTCTGGGAGTGCGTGGCGCAGGATTTTTTCAGAAGGGAAACAAGTATTACTTTTGACAATACGGCTCTTGGATTCTTGAACGTAGTTTCTGGCAACTTCAGGCACCCAGCTCCATTGGAACAGCCTGTCCTGGCTAATTAAGATTGGTCTCTTTCCGCCGCCCCCTCAACACCAGAAACAAGAGACACGGGCATATTTATCTCTGACTGCACAATAGAGCAATACATATCTTCCTTGGGTCTGTTGTGCCCGTAACAATGTATATGCATATAGATGAAGGCAACTGTGGATTTTCCAATTACCTGGGACCCCTTCCAGCGAAACAGTGTAGCCTATGCGGGTTTTCATAGAGTTATCCCACATTTTTACATTAAAATTGAATGGTAAAATATTTCCTTAAGTAAAAGCTGGGCTTATTACTAAAGGAGTACCAGAAATGTTTAGCCAGCCTGTTGGTTGGTTCGCGACAAGTTTTGCGAAGTGCTTCGCAAACGTGAGATATACTGCTGGACGTCAAATATATCAGTGTGTGTGCCGTCTGTTCGAGACCCGATCAGATGGCGCATTATCATCGATCGTGGGCATATTCTCGTTCGTGCGATGTCGATGGTGTGTTCTCCAGTACCCGGTCGTCTGGCTTGGAACTTTGTTGGGTAATTAACTTGCTAAACCACAATGGTCATGCGCAGTACGACAGGAGTATGTCTATGGAGACATTTCAAATTGATGACTCACGACAACACTCGCAATGTGGTTCGATATGTAGTACATGACATGTTTTGATGTACGTTTCATAGCTCTTGATACACGATATGGCTTGTGACATGCTTTAAGGCATTCTTTCGTAGCTCACATCCTGTTTCGTAACATAATCCGCCACATACGTTGAGGCTTTTTATCGTACCTCGAGCCATGTTTCGCGATGTGGTTCGAAAAATGCTCGCATCGTGTTCCTTTAAACGTTACTAGATTTGCTACATGATCGCGGTGAGCGAAATGTTTGGCAAAGATTTTCGCGAAGAGTTTTGCACTGAGATTCGTATTATGTGGCATATTTCAAGATTGGCCGACACCATCTGTTGGTATGGTAAGTCTGTATGTTTCGTATGGTGGGTTTGTATGGTCTTGACCAATCGGACGGTCTCACTGGTTATTCTTGGTAGTTGTTTTGGTGGTTATTATTGTTGAATGGTTTTGTTGGTTGGTCCAGTTGGTCAGTTTTGCCCATTGGGTTTTAAATTTATCTGTGTTGAAGGTTGGTTTGCCCTGATTGTCTTGTTGGCCATTTGGCATGGTCGAAATTGCCGGTATGGTCTGAATGGTAAGTATGGTCAGCTGGCATGTCCAGTGTGTTTACGGTTGTTTCATATGGCTAGCAAGTTGGTATGGTTGTTTGGTATGACCAGTCTTGTCAATTTTCCATTTGCCTTGACCATTGGTATGTCCAGGCGGCCTTGATGATCAGTGAGATGTCTTTTTTATGTTATTTTTAGAGGTTTAGTTTTGAGGTTACTTTATAAGGTTTAATTATGAGATCTGAATTTTTATTTCCGATATTTGAGGTTTGATTTTTTCATAATGTTTATGAGGAATGATTTTTGAGGAATGCTTTCGAGGAATCTTTTTGAGGAATGTTTGTGAGGAATGTTTATGCGACATGATTTTTATTACTGTTTATGAGGAATTTTTTGCGTAAAGATTTTTAAGAATCTTTTAAGGAACGTTTTTGAGGCAAAATGTTTGAGGAAGGGTTTTGAGGAATGTTTTTTTTAGGAATTATTTAAGGTCTGATATTTGAGGTATAATATTCAAAGGTTCATTTTTGAGGTCTGATTTTTAATATTAAGTTTTCTGGTTTTATTTTGAGGTGTATTCGTTAGGCAAATCGGTACGATCGGCTTGTATTGTCTGGTTGGTCTTGGTGGTCGATTTTGTGTGTGGACTTGGAGGTCGGTGTTGATGGTCAGTTTGCCTGGTCAGTTGGTTTTGGCTTTTGGTTGGCCAGTCGGTATGGCTGGTCTGTACAATTGGTTGACCTAATCGGTTAGTATGGCTATTTGGTATGATCGTTTTCCCTTTTTGGTCGTTTGGTATGGCTGATATTGTTGGCTGGTAGGTTTAGTGTCTGTAATTGGTCGATTTGCCTGGTTAGTCTGTATGGTTGACTAGTAGGGCTTGTTGGGCGGTGTGGTCGACATTGTCAATAGGTCAATGTGTAGACAGTTATTGAATTAATCGTACATTCTATATGTAAGGATGGCGAACAGATTTCAGAAAAAAATAATCGAAAGATTGATCGAAATATTGGAAGATTGATCGGAATATTTATCGAGAGATTGAAAGATTGATCAAAAGATGGAAAGATTGATCGAAATGTTGGGAGATGATTCGAAATATTGATCGAGAGATGGAAAATTGGTAGAAAGATTGAAAAGTTATTTGTAGTATTAGAAGATTAATTAAAAGAAGAATCGAAACATTTAATAATTGAATGAAAGAGTGAGAGCAAGTCTGACTATCTTCATTAATTATTAACGGAAATATTGTAAGATTGGTTGAAAAATTGGGAGATATATCGAAATATTGAAAGATTGATTGAAATATTGGTATAAAAATTGATTATAACGTTAGAAGGATAATTCAATGATTAATTGTGAGATTGAATTAAATAAAAGAGTGATCAAACAATTGAATTATTAGGAAAATTGTTTGAACGATCGAATGATAGAATGAATGTTGAATCGAAAGATTGTATCACTAATCGAAAGATTGCTCGAAATATATGAAAATTGATTGAAATATCGAATATAAGTTTGGAAGATTGAAAGAGAGATCGGAAGATTCATTGTAAGTTGTATCATAAAATGAAACATTGATCGAAATTGATATAGAATGATTTGAAGATTGGTTGGAAGATTAACAATATTACTGAATAAAAGACTGATAGAAGGGCTGGAAGATTGATCAAATATTAGCCGAAAGATTGGAAGATGGTTTGAAAGATTAACCATATGATTGAATGAAAGTCTGATAGAAGGACTAGAATATTTATAAAATATTTGCCGGAAGATTGGAAGATAGTTTGAAAGATTGATCGTAATACTGGATAACTAATCCAAATATTTGGTGATTAATCGAAATATTGAAAGATTGATAAAATTAAATGATTGATAGTTAGATTGAAAGATTGCTCTAAAGTGTGAACGGGAGTTAAGAAGATCAATTAAAAGACATATTATAAAATTGCTCTATTTTATGAAATATTTATAGAATGATTGGATGAATGATTGATTGAAAGTTGGACAATTTGATTGAAAGAATAATAGTAAGATTGAAAGATTGATGAAAAAAAGGATTGATAGGCAAGAAGGGCACGGGAGATAAAACAGTCTATCACACGACTTAGCCTCTCACATTCCTAGTTTCAAAAGCTTGACCTTAATGGTTTGCGTATGAGATTATCGACAACACATGCAGGCCAGCTGCAATAAGTGGTGGCACCACCAAATACGAAGTTGGGATGCTGGTTGCAGGTACAATATTTAATATAAAACGTATGAATTTCAGTTCACAAGTTCACATTTATTTAGTTACTTGTACCATAGACTATGATAAACAGAAACAAAGTTCACTATTGACAATCCATAGAGATAGATCTATGTACAAAGTTACATTAAATCCCCATTAAATGGCGATAATATATATTTTGATATCAATTTATAACAATATTAAAGGGAGACTTCAACTTGATCTTCACAGTCCATTAGCTCACTGGTCGGAAACTGTGCTTGAAATTTGGGGAGATTTTTTATTTTTGGTGGGGAAATATATGTGTAATTACGAGCACGTCTGATAATACCGCAAAATGTGATGGAAGAGTCGAATATAAAAAATTACTTCCCAGACTGAATTATAAAAACATTGGAAAGAGAGAGAGAGAGAGAGAGAGAGGGAGAGAGAGAGAGAGAGCTATATTTCAACTCTCGCACCCAACGAAGAACTGTAACATACCAAGATTTTGGCTACATTAATTATCTGCAGAGGTTAAGATACCACATTACCAATAGTCAATAACGTGTGAGCAACGTAACTTCATCACTATATCAATAGCGGAGTATATTTATAGTGGGGTCGAACTATAGTGTGTAAATGTTGGGAAGGAAATAAGGGGGCTGGTTGAGTCGGGTGAGACGTAAAGCCAATGATTCGTCGAAGAAGAGTAGTTGGACGAGAGGCTGACCAAATAGTAAATGAAATTTAGTGTTGGGCCAGTCACCTGCTGGTCTCCGTTACTGCGAGTGAATGTGCTCAAACATCTTTACGAGAATTTCTACATGCAAGTCTTTGAATTATAATTTAATTTTTTCCCAAAATTTACAAAAAAAATTTCTAATTATTTTGCCTTTCAATTTTTCAGTAAATATTATTTTGTTTGTACTTTCCTCAATTTTTCGATTATTTTCTAGATTTTAAGGTTCAAGTTTTATCAAAGGCCAAGATAATATATCGAAGATGGATGTGAACGGAAATAATGTGTTTTTCTCTGATTTTTATTTTTTTACGAATTTTTGTGATTTTTTATCGACTTTTGGGTTTAAGGTCACACGGAGCCAAGATCAAGTTCATGTAAATCCAAGATGGTGTTCATGGTCAATATACTACGTTGTGACTTTTTTTACGGTTTTACCTCAATTTTGCGATTTTCTATTTTTTTTCTACTTCAATTTCATTTCAAGGTCTTAGCGGGTCAAGATCGTGAAATTACAAGTTATTAATTATGTAAGCACACATAATCAACGTCCCTTAGGGTTTTCTGGTCTTGACTGGGAGCCTTTATTCCACCTTGCTGATTTATGGACTTTTTCAGTGTATCTCGAGCCGAATTAGCTGATCTGAGGAAAGGTTGAAGGAATAACGAGAAATTCTGGAAGAAAAATGTGATATTTTGACATTGCCGCTGAGCGGTTCAGGCTACGATGCCTGATACCACTTGCAAAAGCTGTCTTATTTCCTTTGCTCGACCATTGATTTTTTTTCAGAAACATATAACTAGAGACCGAAAAATTCGCAGATGCATTTAAGATCAAACTGGAATTCAAAAACTCCTTCGTCTCTATTATTTCTGCTGTTAATTCACGCGTTGACACATCCTGGAGAATTCTGAGTCAATAATATACAAGCAACAAAATGAATGCAAAACTTCTCCTCCCACTGTGAGTGCAAGGCCCAGTAAGCATTTAATAGTTGCTAGAGAGTACAAGATACTGTGGTGTATAGCTTACAGGTCAATGATATCACGAATTTTAGATCTCTACGTATTACAAAGTGTAAAGTAATCTGCAACCAAGCCATACCGCGGATTTTGCAGTTCTCTGGTTATAAATCATTATGATGTTCTGTTCAGCCAACAATGTATTTTGTAGGCAAGCATATTTTCGCAAGTACAAGCAATTCCAGTGGCTAAAAATACTTACTGACCGGCGAACATTTTCTGATTCAATTCCCGGCCAGGCAGGGAATATCTAGGTATTTCCGGCTAAAGGACTCGATTTCATGTTGTTCGTCATTCTTCATTAGTGTCATTGTGGAGCTGATTAATCAGTTCTGATCCCAAATTATCCCATTACTCTAAATACGAATAAGTGAGAATTTCGCTGTTTAAATCAGTTAACAGTGCCTAACTGATTCACGAGTCACTTCAGTGAATTTAATTGAGAACATATGTGAAAAAATGCCAGGTTTCCTTTACTTATTGATTCAGTGACATTTTTCACTGATTCATCAACGATTTTATTTGCTGGTTTTCTGTGAATTGTTTTAGGAGTGTAGGATCAGTCAAACAACGTGTATAAAATGAAATAAAACGCATAAACTAATAAAACCAATAAAAATTACTTTCTACAATGTGAGTTTTGTCTTTCGTAGTACCATTTTACGAGGTTAGAAAACATTCTTTCTTCTATTCCGTTTTTACAGCTTTAATTTCGTTTTCACGTAAGCTCACTGCTCTCGGTTTGAAGGTATAAAATGTAATATATATATATATATACGGTGAAGTGTGTGCACTCGTGCATACAATTTGTTTTATCAATCCTTAGGTTACCAATTAAAATAAAAACTAAAAGAAAGGGTATACAATTTGAAACTACATACTTTAAATAAAGATGTGTAATACATAATCAATATTGACAGCTCAGTTGGAAAGGTAGCGGTCTTAATGCAGGGTAGTGATAACAGCCCATGAAGATTTCTTTACATTATAAATTACGTTAACTTACGCAATATATACAGTGAATATAAGGATAATCTTTATGCCTCGTAATGATTTGCCTAAATTCAATTTTTAAAAAAACATTTAATTCACCTCACGCAGATGGCCGTCACTTATTGAATCAGAGAAATAGTTTCACGTCACGTATTCAATCCGTGAAATGGTTTCTCGTCACTTATTCAAACAGTGAAAGTGTTTCACTGAAACAACCAAAGGTTTTTCACTGATTCTAAGTCAAGCTTTTTCACTGATCCAAGTACATAAATTTCAATGCGAATCAATGGAATACCACAGATTCGAATTTAAAGTGCAGAGCGCTCTTCATTCAGCGGAAGGTAATTACAAAACATTAAGGTATCAATCGCTACGTTGCATGCTGGAGCCCAGACTAGCATTATGTTTATGGCTAACCAAAAGTGAGTGTAAATCACTGTTCCATGTTAAATTTCGTTTAGACAAAATTACTCTAATATTCTTTCAAATTGCTGAGAATACATAGAAGATTTTAAAATTCAATTCATTCAAATAAATCAAGTGTATTATTGAAGTATTAAAATAACGTAAAATATAGCTACATGAAATATAATTGGAGGCGAAGTTTTAATCGTAGGAAACGTTTACTGTTTCCTATGTTCCAACGTATTCTGCATAAATCAGTTAATCTTCATCTTCTTTCAATATTGGTTGTTGTGTGTGTATGAAGCTACTTTTCCATTTGTCTGTACCAGTGATAATCCTGACACTCTAAGAACGAACCTTCAGGATTGGTCTCCAAATGGATAAGCTAAGTGAAAATTGCACTATTAAATCGTAAAAGGATCAGGATACAACAAAGTTTTCGGAAATATGTTAGCTCAAGTAGTTTTCACGATTTGCCAGTGTTTCTAAATATGACAAATGTTTGATGCTCTTTAATGGTTAATTCAAAACAACAATGACAGCTCTACGTATGTTGTGCGGGACAGTAAACCGATCACCTTTTAAGTGGTACCCTTGTCCAGAAAAGCACGGTTTTGGCAGCGTAAGGGGTTTAAGTTTGACAACCCTTTCGATATAGAGATGAGTGTGCGTTCTACATTTTGTTACGAAACCATCATCAGATCCACCAAGCGCATCACATTGTGCGGTAAATTACAAAATGGGTTCGAATTGTCAGCCTCCTACTTTATAACAGAGCATTTGACAATGCTCATCAATCTGTGCATCGTCGATTTAGACTCTGTATTCTAGTAAACTGTTAAAAATTCGAACTCCCTTTTTGTAATTTACTGCACGATGTGATGCTCTTGTTAGGTAGGTGGTGGTTTCATAACCAAATGTGAAACGTATCCCATCGCCATATAGTCTATTCACAGTTTCTTCGAATTTTTTTAATCAAACCTTTGAAAAATCATCTTATGTAAGACGTATTTCCTTGTTTCCTAAATATTGCATGTATGACAAGCATTTTATACTTCCGATAATACAAAAGTGCAATATTTATGATTAAATTATACATTTACCTATATTTCATATATAAATTATAACATTTGATTTCTAATTTATACGTATAAAAGCAGAGATAAATACGTGTCTTGGTAATGCCTATTACGAAATAATTCTTATGCAGAATATTATTTCCCTGAGGGCGCACGAATGCGGTGAGTTTTCCGTTTTGTGTAATTTTCTCGACTTTTTTAAGCTTTGTTTGCTTGAAGCGGAGGAATTTCTGGAAGCATAACTTTAGCGGGGCTTCAGAAAAGTTGAAAGTAACCGTGAATGGACTATAATCGAAGTGTTGTCAAAGTTCGGTGCTCCACAGAGCCCAAACCATACATCTGCAGACATGGGTTTCCTCGTGAAAAATAATCAGTTAGCCGTCCCGCGCAATATATTAAGTGTTGTCAGAGTTATTTTCAATCACCCGGAAGAACTGTCATACTTTCCAAAGTCAAAGCTTTAAAAGGTGTATTCTGTTCCATTAGGGTCAAGCCTCTATTTAACGATGGCTTTCCTGAAGATCTGATCTGGTTACCTATTGTTTTATACGTACAGAATGCGGCATGAAAACCTCCCACATTTTGATGAACAATAAGTGAAGCACGAGAATAAGTAGGCACAGACTTGTTGCATATTATGTGACACACAATGCAGTTATTTATTGCACAGTACAGTACATTTGACGTCGACTAAGACGATCCACTGTACAATAAGCCAAACGTTTTGGCGTTTAATATGCAACTTATTTGGGAATTTCGGATCAAAGTGCCACGAGCATTAAGCACCCAGGTTTCAAGTTTCACCCGTATAAACTTATTATTGTTCAAGAACTTACTGAAAGGGGCTGGGGAAAGTGAACTACATGTTGTGAGTTCATCCTTGCAATTGCACCTGCACACGCTGTGCTGGTGTCAAGCGACGAAGCACACTACCACTTAAACGCCACAGTTTACAAGCAAAACTTCCGTTATTGTTCTGATATCGATCCTCGCCAGCTTCATAGGACACCTCTACACACCCCACATGTTACTGTGTAGTGCACCATTAGCAATTTCGGTTGTACTGGGCCTTAATATTTGAGGAAGAAAGACGTGAAGTTACGGTGACAGCCACTCAGCATGTGCAAATGTTACGCACATTTCTGGAACCATAACTCGCACAACTAGCCATCCCGGATGTGTGGTTGCAACAGGATGGCGCCACCACTCACACAGCGTGGGTTTCAATGGCTGCATTGAGAGCATAGCTTCCCGGCCACGTGGTCTCATTGCATGGTGACGTCAGGTGGCACGGACGATCGCCAGATCTCAGCCCTTGTGATTTATTTCTCACAGACTAGTGTTTACCGCTATCGTCCACGAACCATTGACAAACCGGAAGCTGCAATGTGCTAATAAATTGCCAACATGACGCCGCAACTCACCCAGCACGTGATGGAACACTTCTGAACACGATTAACTATGTGCATCAGGAATGGCTGCCATCATTTGGACGACATCAGTTTCAAGACCCAGTGCACATAAAATGCATTGTGTGTCAAACAATTTTTTGTTATAAATGTTTGCCTACAAAGTATATTGCATTTCTTATTGCCCTTCAAGATGGGGGAGGTTTTTTTTGCTACAGTCTGAAATATGACATCGAAAGTTCGCGTTTATATAACGCACTTAAGTTTGTAAATATTTCGCAGTGTTAACTGATGAACGCATGATTGGTAGTAAACAAATCGCTGTATGAAAGCGTTAACTATTGCGTATGGTGGCACAAATAAAAGTAATGAGCAACGTATTCAATAGTATACTCAACATCGTTTCGCTGTTAATAGAACAATTTTGAGGCACTGATAAAGATATATTTATTCCCCATAAATTTCGTATTCCTACTCTCTAGAGCTGTTCATTAAATTTTTCCAACGGGCTATTTCAAAATTAATTACAACGCTTGACGAACCATAATCACATAAAAAAATCACTGCTTTTTTATACATATTTAATTTACGTGACGACGTAATAAATTTAATTAATACCGTAGAAAATGTTATTTCAAGTTTCAAGATAATGACATTTACATTTGATCTTAAATTAGGTAATTATATTCAAATGTATATACTATAAAAATAATTGCTGCTAAAATATTTTGTACGTGGGCTAGTCTGACATGTTCGATAAGATATTTTCATAGAGCCAAAGTGCAAGGAATTACGAAAGAACTACTTGTATAAAGGGACCTTCCTGTGTTATGCAACAAAGTGTTAAGTGCAAACATCTGTTCAAACGAGGTGATAAACTGAAGATACATATCAAGAACTGTAAAAGCAGAGTTCCTGCAACTAAGAAACAACCTGTACTTACTATTGGCAATACCACATCGAATGGGTTCTGCCTAAAAAAATCAGCATTAAGGGCATTAAAAAATATTATGTAATTGTAAATAACTGTGTTGGTACGAAACACATATATACATGCCTAGACCACATTAAGCAAAGTGAGTAATCAATTAATTAACAGAAGAAGTAGAAGAAGATTCCATAAAATATAATGTTTTTCTGGAGTAGACCTGTGAAAAGCCTCTACCTTTGGATAAATAAATCAGCCGATGGGCATTCAAGACTACAAATGAAGCATTGCACAACGTTTACAGCATTCCAGAGGCTGTAGAGGCCATGAAAGAAAAACTTTTTTCGTAATGAAAAACAATATATGACTAAGGGTTGTGGGTGGATGACTGTTTTAAGCTGCTAATAAGCTGATTATATTAATTATGCGAAAAGTGATGTTGCTGGAAAGACACTGCATGTAGAGTTTATAGAATGTGAGAATTATGTTATTTTATGTTTGTAGTCTGATGTACGTAAAAAATATATGTTTTCAATGAATAAACAAAAGTGTTTTATTTCTTGCTAGTGCTGATGTACCTTATTCTAGCATGCTTACTTTCCCTGATATAGGGAATAAGGTAACCTTGGCTTTCAGAAATGCCACTACAAGTCGAGAACTCTAAGTGAGTATGATAATAACAATTAACGAATTGATGTGGGCAAAATGTGGTGATTTTAAAGTTTATACTTCTAGATTTCTTGTGTAGGCCAATCACAGAATGTGCACAATCATTGATAATGCAGCAAAGTTAAATGCTGAAGCGTACAAAAAAAATCAGATTATTACTCTAATACATTCTAAACAGGTTGGATGTAGCAGTCTTGGAAGTAAGCTGTTGAAATGTTAGAAATTTGACCTTGAGACATGGAGGGAGGATAGCGTGAAGGTTGAGTCGAGCCTGGCCAGACCTGCTTCAGTGTAGTATATGGCGAAGAGAGGTCCTATATAAATGTCAACGTGCCCGGTCCTGCTCTAATGCAACATAGTTATTTTTCCAGTAAACACAAATGACGAACTGAATGGAAGATCTTGATAGTTAAAGGATAAGATCAAATGTTATAGTCAATGACTGCAGAAGTGATGTAATCCAGTATGGTGGTTTGACGGTACCGAGTATCAGCAGGCTACTAAATCGAGATGGAATGTTAGAGCATGAATACAATATAATACAATGGTCTGTGACTAAATCAATAAGGAATGATAGATAATCAAAGGCAGGTAACTAAGAAAAACAAACGAAATGAAAGATTGTGAACATGGCATGACAAAGCATGAGAGAATGTTTGTTTCGCCAGCTTGTCTGGTAGCTTAATCAAATGAAATCATAGATAGCTGACATGGAACGATAGAGCATAAGTGTGTGGGAAACATGGGGACGATGTTATGTGAAATGGTGCTAGTGATGTAAACTAAGATGAATGAAATGGAATAACAAGGCATGGATAAAATACAAGATGGTTGATAGAGGAAAGATGAGAAGGAATGACTGAGCATGATGAAAAGGTGACTAAGCAAAATGGAATCCAAGATTGTAGTCGGTGTCAATAATGTTATTTATCCCTCGATTTTTTGCGATTTGTTCGATTTTGTGATTTATTTTCTAGTTGTTTTGGGTTAAAGGTCACCTAGGGCCTAGGTCAAGGCCGACAACAACCTACATGGTGGTTAAATCGGCATCTCGTCTTGTTGCGAAATCGATAGGTAATACAGTAGCATCACCTAGGTGATAAAAAGGAAAACGAATGATAAACGAAAAAATGAATATGGTGGGCGGAGTGCATTCGACAGAATGAACAATGTTGATGGGCTGGAAGCCTGTCGACTAATTTACCAATGAGAAACATTAGTACAGGTCAGTCGCCTTCTGGACGTGGTACTGAGAAAACCTTCGGAGATGTAAATTTTTTAAAATTAAATTTTAGTATTAATTTTTTAAAATAATTTGTAACAAATTAGTAAATTAATCATATTATTTCTTAGAGAATTGTGTACTTTTTGAGTTCAAGGACATTCAAGGTCACAGGGTCAAGTTCAGAGGTCAATATCCAAGGTCACTGGGATTCCATAAGGCGATTGGGTGACATAATATCGTGGTGGCTGGTCGCTTCCTGTTCCCCATTCCCTCTAAGAAAATACACTAAAAAGGTTATTGTTTTATAAAAATTGTAATAGTTTTTTGAATACCATTTTCTACAATTATTTTTAGTAATTTTTATATATATTTTTAAAAAATTTTAAAACTGTTATCCGAATTTTTTAGGTCCAAAGTCATCTAAGGTCAAGTTATTAGGTCAAGGGCATCTGTATCGATGGTGGTAGTGGTGTTACGTCAATAAAATTTTTACCTCGGTATTAAATTTTTTAGAATTTGTTCATTTGTTTGGGATTTTTCGTAATTTTTTAGATTTAAAGGCAAAGGTCACTAGGGTCAAGGTCACCGACATCCAAAATGGCAAACGAGATAGACAGTGGCTGATCTGACGAAGGCCGGTCGTATCGGGAGCTTAGTCGATACACCTGTCATCAAACCCCGGACCTCCGATATATATATATATCTTTAAATCTATTCTTAAATAAGTTTCTAATTTTTTAAAAGTTTTTTTTATTTTCTTATAATTTTTTTTAGTGTTTAAGATTTTTTTTATGATTACAGATTGTTTTTGAGTTTCATGAATACAAGGTCATGGGCACAGAGTCAAGTCAAGGTCATAGATAGTGGTCAAAGTCATGAGTAAAAACCGCTTCCAATAGCTTTAAAAAAAAAAAAAAAAAAAAAAAAAGTCTCGTTCTTTGAAAATGATGGGCTCGGTGCTATTTGAAAAAAAAAACTACCAATTTAAAGAGAAAAAAGTAAAATTTTGAGGGGGAAAAGGGAAATTTAAAGCTTAAAATTGCCAATTTCAAGTGAAAAAGGAACATTTTGAGAGAAAAAAGTATATAAATTGAAGACGACTTCGGCTGGCTCCTAGCTCCTACGCCAGGCGCAGTTGCCCCAGACTGATCATAACCATACTACTCTTTCTTTTTTTACTGTGGAGATCTTATCTGAATTTTTTTAAAATCATTTTTTAGTTGAGATAGTGCAGTTGTGTTTTCATACAATCCGTTACAGGAAGAAATATAACGAATGTTGTGATATATTTTCACTTCCTTAATAAATTTAAATTGTTTTCATCAGAAAGGTTTCCTGCTCAATGAAATTTATTGCCTCTAAATTGTTAATATTATGTGCAATATTCACTCAAAATAGCATTCATTCCCCGACAGCTTCTACATGATTTAATTATCTTCATAACCTTTTTTTTCCCAGCATTTTTTCGTTATTTTAAATTTTTTTGTAGTCCATTTTTGTCGTGCAGGATTCTAATTGGTAGGGCCGCCTGTTTTTTAGTGAAAAGATTTACGCAGATGGTGAACTTCAATATCCTGTGTGTACACTTGTAGTCTTCATTTGGCTACTGGCCGCTTGTCTTTGTGTGATGAGAGTCTGTTACAAGAGTGCGTGAATCAGAATTAAGTTTTTCAGATACTGACCGTCCGTGATTCGTGGGCAAACAGATAAGATGCGTACCAATTAAAATGATAAAATCACCAAAGTTCTTCTGAGCTAATGTGATTTGGAACACTACTTGTCCTGATATCTTTTCGTGAAAAACAGGTGCTCCAAAAAGCCCGTCAAACTTAAAGAAAAGGTATAACTCATTCAACCTTCAAATGCTATGGAAACTGAAGACGTTCAATTTTTTCAGAGAAATATGGCGGCGTTTATGACGTTTCGATGACGTCACAATTGTCCAACTTTATTTGACCAAACTTATTGGAGGTAGTTTGACGGAAATATTTGACAGTTTAACAGGGGCCTTTGCAATAATTTTCTTGATTCGCTGATAACTTAACTGCGAGTATGCATGCAATTGTGAACTCTAGCAATAACGTAGTTATGGGGAATTATATTTGTCAAAAATTTATTACAAAAGTGCTGTCTTGACAGTTAATAGAGTTTATTATAATACTTATGAATGTGCTAGTTCTTATTCTTACCGACAAAATGCAAACAAAAACTAAATTATTTATGTTAAGTCACCAATAATCTAAACATTGTCCTTTTATTTCGACGTTCAGGCTTTTCACATAACTAGGGACCGGAAAATTTCACAAATAAATATGAGGACAAGCTAGACTCGAAACTTGTGTACAATTAAAGCTACGTTTGCGATTGGATTACAGTATATCAGACACTCTCTCGAGTGCTCTGAGCTAATAACAAACCCCTAAGTAAAGAAACACCAAAAACCGTGCTACCTGTTCTAGGGTAGAACTGAGCTTTGACTGGGGCAGCAGCCAATAAAAAATAGCTGATATGCAATGAATATGTATAGGAGTGTGGAGTGTACCCCACGTGTTACCTGTTCTAGGGTAGAACTGAGCTTTGACTGGGGCAGCAGCCAATAAAGAAGAGCTGATATGCAATGAATATGTATAGGAGTGTGGAGTGTACCCCACGTGCTACCTGTTCTAGGGTAAAACTGAGCTTTGACTGGGGCAGCAGCCAATAAAAAAGAGCTGATATGCAATGAATATGTATAGGAGTGTGGAGTGTACCCCACGTGTTACGGAACCGCGAAACGTTTCTATCGTTTCCCATGCATAATACTTAACTTTACTAAGATAACGTAAGTTATTTTTTATTTTGCCCTTTAAATATACGCAACACCGGATTGTCGCAAAAATTCTTCAATACTCTACGTGCATATCTCCAGTTGTGCTCGGGTTAGAGGTATGTGAATTTCTTGTATTGATTTGGCACCAGCCTAGAGTGGTCAGTTCTTTCCATGCTCGAGCCAAAATTCTTTATTCATTGGCTGTTGCCATGTCAGACTCTTTCTTTGAGTCGGTTTGGTTGACCCTGGTAACGGTCGCGACATTTTTCCTGTTTATCGTTGGCTAAAGAGTCGTCTACAGGTTGTCAGAACAACACTATGGCTCTTTCATTAAAATAACCTGTCACTGAATTTAATTTGCAAAATTTACGGACATCTAACTTTAGTTATTAGACGCGTACATTTGCGAAAAGTTTTATAACTTGATTAGACCAATCAGAATGAGCCTCTCCGGCACTGGTTCGCTGTTAGGCATTAAAGACGCCAAGCCATTGACACTATCCAGTCACCAAAAAAATCACGTTATGTAGTCAAAATATTTTGGATTACAAGCCAACAGCTCTTTTCGCGAAAATCAGATGTCCGTAAATACATGCCGTTAAAAAGGCGTGAAACCTGAATAAATTCTAGACACTACAGTTGAAATTCGCAGGTCTTTGGCAGCCGATATATAAAATCTATGAAAGGGTAACACTAGATAACAGTTTTTTCCGACCTCATGAATAAATATTTTTGTCAGTCTTATGCATTACTTCCAAGCTGTTTCTTATGTCCTCAAATATGTGCTTTTCTTAGCATCGCATGGTATTGTGTGGCAAGAAAGAGTTATTGTAGTACTAGACTTGCTCGCAAAGTTGGCAGAAAATATCGTGTAGGATTGCAGTTTCTATGTTTCTCAATGCACAAAAAATATTATCCGTACTTGTTACAAACAATTATTGGAAAACTAGTTCCCGATTATTCTTGTAACTCTACAGCGGAAATAACTGTATATTTACAACGCATTGTTTTATAAACAACAACATTATTAATGTAGCTCAAAATTTATAACAAACTTGTAGTCTACAATAATTGCATGTTAAAATTTCACATTAATTTTACACATTCCACGTAACGGTTTTGCAAAAATGTATACTAATTTATTTGTAAGGTTACAAAAATATGTTTGGCAACTACATTGAATATTGTGACAAGTGTAGGTATTAATGTTAACACAAAAGTAATTCTTTGTTATCTGTGAACCGTCAGCAACTAATGTTGCTGTTCATGTAATCAGATACTGTTAAGCTATTAATTTTAATGAAAAATTGTTATTTTGTTACACCATTGTCTCTGAACTGTTCTGTTAACATTAAGGTTATGTTTATGTTGCGGCAAAAACTAACTTTGTGCTGAATTGATGTTAACATTTGTGTAAAAAATTTTCTTGAATTTTCTTTCTTTTAAATTGGCATTCCGATATAAAATGAATTGAGTACAGATATAATATTACAAAAAGAAAAATTAACAACGACAAAAAAATGATGGCTTGGAAAATAACAGAACCCGCACATTGAGTGCTTGACTATGGTCAAAAATTGAACCATGTTTGTCTTGATCAGCATTTTCTTCTCTGTTTAGCTGAAAGCCAACAATGACAAAGTAGGCATATCGAATTGGACTGAATTGAACTGATCCTTTATATCAAACTGGAATGAGTTTGCACCAGTAGGTACAGGGTTTTCAAGACATTGCCAATAATTGAAACCAATGGGAATTTTGTGTAGTTTGTATAGTTTTGCTTTAATATCGTCTCCATAATTAGGTTCGTATTCAACAATTGGCCACCGGATTTCCATTTTCTCAATAACAATTTTACCAGCATCTGGAATAATATCAGAAGCTCCATTTGCTTGTGTTTTAGGCCTTCTGTAAATATAAACATCATCATGAGAATTTCGAATGAATGTAATCTTGTACCCGCCTTTCCAGAATATTTCATTACAATCCCTCATAAACCCAAACAAATATCTTAATGGACTGAGAAGTTCATTATTACCATTTACCTAAAATATTTGCCTTTTTCTACCCCTGGTAGTTGCAAGTACGATGGATCCGATTCTGAGCTAAGCAATACATGCATCATAGCCGAACTGATGCCAGGATTGTCAATCCTTTCAATTATATTGCCATGCTTGGAGATCTCTACTCTTGAGAACTGGAATGGGAAGAAATTCTCACAAAGGTCAATAGTTGCAGTTTTTTCATAACCCGCATTTGTATATCGATTAGTTAGCTTATACTGTTGGTACACATAAGCCTCATTCGGATGTGTAAATGCATCGCCAACAGGAATATAAAACTCAATGCGCTTCTTGTATTCATTTAAATAGTTTTTTGTCTGGTCGTTTGGTGGAAATGACTGACGTTCATAGCTTTCAATTTTTTGCATACTAATTTATTATATAAAAATTTTGTTTTTTTTTAAACAAATATATTTTCCTTATCAACCCAAGAATTATGACAACTATCAAAACCCAACCATTTAACAAGAAGCTCATTTCCTTGCCTTTGTAAAATTTTCTCGACTAAGTAGTCTTGATCATACTGGGTCTTAAACAGCTCTGGTTCATAAACTATACCCTTGATGGACCCACTTTACAAATCTTTTATTCTGTATGTTATCGGGTGCGTGTACAATACGTCACATACCTTAAACACTTCAGTTGACCAGTTTGGTGTAAACCCCTTTTCAAACAGACCTTTACTTTTACTTATATGGACTTTATCTCCTATTGCAAACCGTGCTTTAGCAATGTTTCTTTCTCCACCATACATGAGGATTAGAATAGACCTTTCATTCTTTGTGCTTACATTGGCAGGTTTCATCCTGATTGTGCTGTGAACAGTGTTATTGTATTTACTTTTTAATGTAGGGAATATATCCACCCATTTATAGCTACCCTGCACAGTAAATATCTTCCACATGTTCTACTTCAATGTCCTGTTAAATCTTTCTACAACACTGGCTTTCTTTCCGCTGTATGTTGAATAGTGTTTTATGTTGTTATTGACCATTAATCTTTACCTTCGTCTGTTTGTAAATGCATAGGGCTGCGGCCAATCAAAATAGTTTTAAATGCTAAAGTAACATTTTCACCTGTTTTATCTTTGACAGGTATTGTCTATGCAAACTTCGAAAAAACATTAATCACAGTCAACATATACTTAAACCCCTTGTTAAGTCTGTGTATACCTTTTAATGACCGAGTCCATCTCAACCAAGTCAGCCTGCCAGAGATCGTCGATTCCAAAAGATAGAACAGTCCTCCTGGGGGAATTTTTTTGCATTAGTTTATGAATTTAATTTGCAATATCGTATTTTATACTCCCACCAGTGAACATTGACTTATTGGTACCACAACATCTACCAACATATTTAATTCTTGCATTATTTTTAAGTTCATATGAAACCTTATCACTTAGTGTATGCTTCCTACACTTGAGACAGTACACATTTAAGTTATCAATATTTATTTTATATATACATATAATAAATGATTACCGAAGAACAAGCTAAAATGAATATTGAGAGAAGAAAACAACTAATTGAAAAGTTTAAGGCCTTCCGGAAACTACATAAAGACGAGTATGATAAAAATAAAAGACAGGAACAAGTTTGATAGATGCGATATAGGACTTGGGACAAAAAGTTGAGCATGTAACAAACGAGAATAAGAACCTAATCAAGGAACTTGTTCCATTTGCTGTAAAGAATTTGGACTACCCACGAACGCCTACGGAAACTTCATTTGAGAGGAATCTGTTTGGTAAAGCAGACACCGATGACGATGGCGTTGAACGCTGTGACGATGGTGTTGAACGCTATGACGATGGCATTGAGGTGTTGGAGCTTATGAAAAACGATATTGTACCATTAACTAACTATAAAACAACATTTATTGGGGAGAAAACGACTGAATTCTTAAATAACTGCGATGACCATGTTTTTGGACTAAGGCCTGATGGAAGCAAAAGGTATTATGGCGATAGCGAAGTAATATTCAACAATGATTGACTTAATGTAAAAGATCGAACATACATTGGAACTGATGGTTTGCTGAAATTGCTAACTCGTAAGGATGTATCAGAAAGTGACTACACTGCAACCGACTATGAAAACTATAGTCATATCCTAACAGATACAAATGCAGTTTTTCAAATGAATGACCCCAACTCGGGAACACCAAAATCAAGCAAGGGCGACAAATGGAAAATTATCGTAACCGCAACTCTCCTCGTACAGGAACAGGTATAAAGACATATACAGGTTATCCCAAAGAATACATATGGATGGATGATGTTAGGAAGCTCATTGATAGGCTTCTCGTTATTTATGGCGAAGAGAATGCTGGAAATGATAACTATTACAATGAGAAGGTCGGAATAATGGATATGCTCAACAGCAAGTTTAGTGACTTTGTTGTGAATAATCCAAAAGGTATACCATACCTGATACGAATGTTGAACACAATACCCCCTTCTTTCTGGGAGTCGGAGCATCATGGAAAGGGATTACTCTTAGTTATAATAAATTTTCTACCTTTTGAGTTGCATGCACCAGGCTATAAATTCCTAGACCCTGGTACCAGACTAAAAGAGAGACTTGAGAGAGGTGACAAACCTGTTAATCCATTAGATGAAACTGCAATGGAGCATATGATATAGCTTATCATCACCATAAAGATCTAGCTGAAAGACCAATAGCTGATAAGGAACTGAAAAAGAAGGCATTCAAAAGATTGTTCAGCTCAGAGGCTGATCTCAATGAGAGATTGTAGGCTGGTGTTGCTGGATCTGTGATGCATATTAAATGTAAGCTGGGCTTGGGAATTAAAATTAAATTTTAAAAATATAATGTATAAAAAATTAAAGTGAAAAACATTGCATTTCAAGTTTCTAACGAGGAGCTGGAGGGTTTGAATATTGATTTTTTCCTCACAAAAGACCAACTGGAACGCAAAAACAAGAACTTGAAGGAAGGCCAAAGTATGACTTCTACAGTCTCAACTCCACAGCTTAAGAAAATGTCTAAGGAAATGAAGACTGGAAATGGTTTGACATCTCACCAGGGCGGATTTTTACCTTTGATTTTTGCAGCATTGGGAGCTCTAGGAGCATTGGCAGGAGGTTCCTCATCTATAGCTACATCAGTAATTAATGCTTAGAAGAGAAACCAGGAATTGGAAGAACAAAATACACACAATTTAGTCATGGAAAAACAAGGTAAGGGGGTGAAGAATGCCAAAAAAAAAGAAGTTACTCCACTCAGTACCTTTGATATGGATATAATGGTTAAAATATGAAACACTAAAAATTTTCGAGGTGTATTTATGATTAATAAGCTACTTAACACGCCACTCGATAAGGAATGTGGGATTGTTTCAAGTAACTCTGGAACACACTGGGTTTGTTACTGAAAAGAATCCAACAAAAAATATTTTTTCTACTCATTTGGTTAAGATTCAACCTGGGAATTGATATCGTATCTCGGGGGTAATATATTTTATAATGATAGAAGAATTCAAAATTTCCACCAAGTAATTTGTGGCCATTTGTGTGTCATTGTGCTAGATCACTTTTCACATTATTTTTAATTTCCAAAAATTATTTTACTTTTAATAAACGATGGAAATATGTGGAAATGCATTAATGACCTCTTGGATTGAAGATCAAATAAAAGAACACCACGATAATGATACAACTACTGAGAAGATCAATCCTAATGATTTAGTTTCCCACCCACAGTTCAGCGACTTTATAACCACACTGACAAGAAATAAAAGATCCTTGGATGTTTTATTTCTTACCTACTTGGAAAAAGATAATAATATAGATTTTTAAAACAAAAGGCTTAGAAATGTGGAAAATCCTATTGCTCCTAATGATGCAGTCAATTTAGAGTACTATCGGTCCTACAGAATTGACGTTTTCGTTTAGTTGGGAAATACAGTTCAAAGGACAAATTATTTTACCTGGGTAATAATCAATCACAACACATTTTTATGAGGAGTGGAAGAGTAAATGAAATAATATTTAAATCAGAGGATTATAAAGGAATTACTAAATTATACCATAATTTGAAAAGCGTTAACATATATAAGCCTTTCGATCCAATGTCTGATGATAAGATATTTTTTTAACTTCCAAAAGCTTTCAGTGTACCTGAAGGCACAGTTGTGTTTTTTGAAATAGTTATAGTATATAAATACATTTGGAAAAAGAGAAGAGTCTGTTGGTTTTTAATTGAAATATTTCCATTAAAAGCAAAGAAAAATGTGCTAAAAATCTAAGGATTAAGATAGTCTTTAATTCTATTATTATACTTACCATTATTCAACTTACGAATTGTGTCTATTGTAACAAAATCATATTATTTATCCCAACATTTTGAACAAGTCTCCCTAAATTTCACAAATGGGATATCGCCAACAACGAAATAGCTATAAATATGTTTAATATTTGTATCATCTTGTCTGAATATGCAAAGAAAATTGGCATTGTCTCTTATAAGCTGTTTAGGCGCTTTTGAGTATGTCTGAGCTAAATAGAAACAATCAATGTCTTTGTGCCTACCGCGAGTGAAGAAATCTCTTACTTTGTCCTGATTTTCAAGTATGACATCATCAAAGACAACAACAGAGTCATTAAAACTTTCATCCACGGTAACCATTTCTTCATTTGTAAGGAAGATGTACACAATTGGTTCAGATATTGATTTTGCTGCTACCTCTGTAACTTCCTTTGAAGTGATATATTTTGGTTGGTTCAGACTTTTTGAACACATATATAGAGTACCAAAGTCCAACCATCCTGGTGAATATATAATATTATCAATCATAAGTGTAGTTTTTCCACAATTACTAGGGCCCACTATCAAACATATAATAGTATTGGGCATTAATTCTCCATGATATTTTGTCAATACAGTTTTGTCTGGTATCCTTATTTTAATATCTCGGTCGACCTGTTTCATGTTTCTTGGATTATTCATTTATTTAATAGATTTTTTTTTGTTGTAATAAATGAGTAAAGTATTCAAGCTAACAGATAACAAATCAGTGTTGAAGAAAATACTACATTATCCTTGAGAGATAGATGAGCACTCAGTGGCTTTAGTTCACTTCTATACTGCATACCTGACACCTAACATTATCCCTGTGAAAATAGGTTCTATTTTAAAAACCTAGGTTGTATGGAAACATCAGTTGAAATGCCAGTTAGCCAATATAGTTTAAAAGATCTTGTAAAAGCTATAAAGACAATTCCCCCTTTGATATAGTTCCAATGGGTGGGGGAGATAATAATAGCATATCCCTTGAGATGGATAAGACAACAAACAGGGTGAAAGTGAAATGTGTGTTTGATTTGCAGGTTGGAAAATGCGGTTCGATAGGAGAACTTTTGGGTTTCACAGAAAATAAAATCCTGAAATCAAATCAGTACATTTTAGAAACACAATTCCAAAATTTGTTGTTCCCTTTCAAAAAATTAATATACACTGTAATATAGCTAATGGGATGATATTAAAACATGATGAATATAACCACAGAGAAACTAGCATAATTGCTACATTTAAACCAAGGACGGCAATTGGATTTGGTGACACAATATATTACGAACTTGCTTATCCATTATTTTTTCCCGTGCAAACAACTCAAGTAAAGGAAAAAATAGGTGAAATAAAGGATGACAAAGGCAAGTTAATAAATTCTGATTCTTCAGAACGAACTGTGGTCTTAGAGATGAGACTGTAGATTTTTAATATTTGTATTAAAGGAAAAGGTAATTTTTAGGTTGGAAGTACTCATATAATAACTTAAATGGTTATTTAAACTATTAAAGTTTCACATTAATAAAAAACTAAAGAACATAGGTCAGACTCGTTGATAAATGCAATTGCATCATGGATCTGACTTCAACACACAGCTCATGTTCTCTTGGTGTAGGAACAGGTTTTTCCTCCTCGTATGGACTTGTTATCTGCTGCACTCGCTAACTGTGACATAATATGGGAACCATGATGTAATGAAGGTCAATGAATCCGCGCTCTATACGTGATTCATTTAACCATTCGATGCAACTCGCTGTATAAGATATATGAATAACCTCGCCTGGCGTCTTGCCAGTTTAGCTCAGTGGTAAGACGTCCGACTCTTAACGCAAGGTTCGTGGGTTAAAATCCCTTGCTGAGCGGATAAATTTACAGTGTGGGTGTAAAGGCGCCTGCATTCACACTGTATGTTTATCAAATGAGCAGATCTAGGAGTAGCAGATGCAACTATATGATATCTCTTAAGCCCAGCAAAAATACTCTCTACAGTAGTCAGTATTGTATCAGACATAAAGCTGGGTAATCTCAGATGGTGAGGGCGCCACACCATCTGAGAGGGGATAGAAGTAATAAAAAAAAGCTCCTTCACCTCACCACTTAAAAAAAAAGCCCGCCGAGTGGTGAGGTGGTGGAATTATCCGCAAAACTGAGTTTTATTGGCGTAAATGTTTAACTTCTGGCAATTTTGACTTTAAACATTAAGGTTTTTAACTCCACATTAAAGAGCATGGAATCCACACCTGCTGTCTCCTGTAGCATTTTCATTAATGCATTAATAAGTTTGGAACTTCTTTTCTGTCGGGAGGGTTTTTACTGTGCCTATGCCGGTTTTACCCCTCCCCCTTCTTAGCTAAAACTTCAGCTATAGATACACTTAGGGATGCAGTTCATGGCCCTAATTGCGGCCATGGCTGCCTTAATCACTCTCTGCTGCAATGGACGCCCCCTAGAATGTAATTCCCTCTCCCGTAGGCTTATTGGGCCTAGCTCTGAGACGCACCTAAACTACTGTCCCTACCTCGGACGAACACTTAATACTTAGCAATAGGGTAGATTAGAAAACAATATTTCAATATTATCTTGTAAGTTACAACTGAAAAACTAGTAAACAGCACATCAGATTTCCCAGAAATATTTTTTTTCATGTCGTCCCAATAAAAAAAGCAAATATTTTCAGCTCTAGCCTAATGTAATAACTTTGTTTCATTTTAGGATTTAAACAAAAAAATAAAATATAAGTAAAATTTTGTGTAACATATTTCATGTTTTTAGATTAATTTTTTTTTATTGACATACCTTATAGACTATTACTTCATATCACAACGAAAAAGAACGTAATGTGCTAAAAACGTAAAAAATAATTTTAGCTTCTTGAAAGCCGTTAAAGTGTATCATTTAAATAGAGCCTAAGTTTGACGAGCTACGTAATGTAAGGTGCGAGTTAAAATGGGAATACACTAAGAAAAACACATCGACCATAGATAAACAACCACCTCGTTTCCCACGTGGCAAGACTCTGATGGGAATAAAACTCTGATCGCGGGCGCTGCGGCTTCAGGAGGTAAAGAGTAAACGAGGTCTGTGTTGTTCGCACCCCCCGTAACCGAGGCTCTAATTTCTACCATCCGTGACGTCAACATAGGGTGTTTTGGAATAACGCGCATGTTATACTGACATTTTGTCTGATCTGTCAATTATTTAAAAAAACTGAGCTCTTCAATGTGTGGGCCTAACAACTAGACGTAAGAAAAATTGATAAGCATCCAAATAATGCATTTTTATTTCGATTCTTTAATGTAGTAGTTAAAGTATGGACTAAGTTTATTCATAATGCAAGTAACCCACGTATACCTTCCAAGAAGTAACGTGGCATGTGAACCAAAAATTTTAGAACTCTACTGTCATACGATTTTGCAAAAGAAATAGTCATTGCGCTTCTTTACAAGACAATTCTAGGTGCTGCCAAAACTTAATTATAAAGTAATACAATTATTATGGAAAATGGAATAGTAGTTAAGAATATGTGAATATATCGTATATTAAACATTGAATAACTCAGACAGGGTCGCATTCGGATTTTGTTGGTTTTTGCACAACTGCAACGGCATATTCACAAAAATTATTCTAAAAATAAATATTTCAGTTTTCCGGTATGATCAACGATTTTCTTGAAATAGGTCGTGTAATGCCCGACAAATTTATCGAGGAAGAAATACTTGTTCATATACAGCCAAAACACTGTAAGGTTGTTCATACTATAGGCCTATACCTACATTTATGTATATATAGGGCAAGAAAAATATGGAATGCAATTAAATTGACGTTGATAATAGAACAAAACATTCTATTTTGATAGCCGGAGGCTCTTTGTTGAGTCAACAGAATGTGCCTGAA
The DNA here is from genome assembly GCA_002778355.1 of Clitarchus hookeri. Lineage (NCBI taxonomy): Eukaryota > Metazoa > Arthropoda > Insecta > Phasmatodea > Phasmatidae > Clitarchus > Clitarchus hookeri. The sequence goes on from NQII01001810.1 coordinate 52,453, forward strand.
AATTATATGTTTGGTCGAATCAACACTACATATTTGTTTGGCCGTATAGAGGCACCGAAAAAAATTCCTCGTGTTCAAGGATTTGTATGCTAGACTCTAAATTCCTTTTAATAATAGACATGTTTCATGCGATCGTTGGTTACTAAATATCGCAGTGTGAGGTGGTGATTGTACCTGGATTTTGTTGCATTTTTATTACTGCCTCTAGTTTCTCCTAGAGGTTTCACATAAAGCATATCATAAGAATTAATTATTTCAATTCAGGTATTGTAGCAGGTTAAAATTTTGGGGTGAAAAGTATTTCAATTTAATTATTAGAAAAACTCACACAGTGGGGGACATGAAAAGATATCTGTTGGTCTGTAGCACCACAAGTAATTATGATAAATTTATAAAATTTTGTCTGCCAGCAGCTGTCAATGTCAATAGCACTGCCTAAGCAAATGCACTGTCTGCATTAGCATGAGCTTCTGACCTTATTTAATATACTTTTGTTGTATTAATATTATATAATATAAATGACTTTTTCGAAGAAAGTGTAGTAATGTGGCCAAGCGATTTGCAAATCGCCAAAAATAATTAACAAAAATTTTAATTTTTATAATTAATATATAAATTTCAGTAAATCTCAAGACTATTCGTTGTGTTGTCCACGTGTAGGTTTATATTTGACGATGAGTCTTAAAATTAAATAAACCGGAAGTTAAATTGTAATTTCAGGAAAATGGTTTAATATTATTTGGCACAAAATGTAAGGCTAATATCATCATAATTTTTTAAAAAAATAATCCAAAAGTAATTTTGTAGTTTATTACTACTTTTAATGAAATTCAGTTTCGCATTATTCAATAAATCTTTAATTGTTACCAAAAAAAAGCCTCGGGAAAAAAAACTGGACGATAGAAATTTCAATGCTCTTGGCTGGTTTGTATTTTTAAGTTTATAATAAACCATATTTTGTACATTATTCATAGAGGTGTTTTACTTATTTTGTTAATTCAAAAACGCTCATCAAATTAGGTCACCCTATTAACTGAAGTTTTACTTTCATTGGCTTCTTGTTTGGTTATGATGTGTTAATGTTTTGTAATGGAAGTTATGACGTACTTTTGCGTAAGAACGATCACGCACTAAGCGTGCGTGTTGGTGTCTCCTGAATAGCTTTCTTGCTTCTGGACTTTTAACGCGCAACATAGCTTCAAGTACAGAAGAACCTTAAGGGTTCCGGCTGACTGGTGCTCGAACTGAACTGCTTTACAGAGTGTTTTCAGGGCTCGTTTAGCCACGAAACTATTAAACGTGCGTCCAGTGTACTGAACTACAAAATTAACATACACTTCAGACGAGGGCTGTTGAGTGCTTTCAAGACGTCACGTGCATCTGAAACACCATTTTTGAGTGCTCCAAAATGGCTAAAAACGACTTTTTCAAAATAATTTTTATCAAAATATACGTGTTAGCTTCATACAACCCTTCCTACAGACATTCTATCAATAAAATAATAGGGTCACAGCTGAAAGTCTCATAAGTAAACATAGTGCGACAAGAACACTGCACGCCCGTTCAGAGCCTTGTGCTTAGCGGCGATGGGGCACTTAATGCGCGTGGCAGTGTTGCCCTTATCGCTCCTGTGCTTCTCGGGTCTCTAACGCAGAAAAAAGCTTCAGCCTTAAGGTGACCTCCTGGTTGAAGGAATTGAACACGTCTGAGGACTAAAAGTGTGGGAGCGCTAGGGGCGACCGAGACATGGGCATCAACTCTCTCATCGCTTCTACGTGCAAAGCACTGAACTGGCATGCAGTCCTGCCGTCGATAACGTGCCTTTTTGATACTTTTGAGACTACTGTTGAGACTCAATACTTGTTCGTGTTTTTGTTTGTGGTCTCAAGAACGAGCACTTTGTTCAACAGCAAGGAGACGCTCGAGGTCAGTTGAGACAACAGTCTGGAGGAAGACAAACATGCGGCTTCTCTCTAATAAAGTACTGAAAACATTTACGAATCCAGTGGTTTAATCGCGCCTATAAATCAGAATACAGTTCATGTAATTATTCTATGCAGCAGTTAAAACATTGGTCCTCCAGGCCGGATTTGATAACTGTAAAGTATATTTATAAGGGTGCTGAGTGCTTCTTGCTGCGGGACGGCGTGGTGGTGGACGTGCCAGTACAGAGGGAACATGGTGCATGCACCCTTAAGTGCCAGCAGGTAGTCAGTCTGACGAGCAATGGACGGTCTTTAGCATGCAACCCTCCGTCAAGGGCGAGCGACAGGCGCCGGTCGTAAACAAGTCTTCCCTGTCTACCTACGAAGTTGGAATCCAGCCTGCAGACGCAGCATCACTTGGGACGCAGCTGTGCTAGAGCGAGCTACGTATAAACTATATGTGCTTCAGTTCTGTCTATTGCGCTCCTTTTCTCCTGGTATTTCCCTATAATTTATATTCTTCCATGGCAGCATGGAAGAAAATCACAAAAAAAAATTTGATTTCTATGAGAGCTTCGGCTAAGGGTAGTCTCACGCGTGTGTCTACATTTTTAAGCAAATTGTAAATGGGTGCAGATGTGCATCCAATTAAAGTACTATTAGAGGGGCTTCCTTCTATCCGGAATAAGTGCGAGTCAGCTCAAGAAGAATCAGAGTTTAGTGAAGGAATTGAGATGCATGCTGAAGACAGAGAATCCTTCGAAACTCTTTATTACGATGTTAAGACAAGAATGCTGATGTTGATAAGTGAATCTCACATCACTTCACATGACAATGCGATTGTAAACATGGTTGTTCACTTGTGAGTAAGAAATAAGTGAAGCTGCTAACCATTACACTTTCTAGTTTGGGAGGAGAGGTAACGCAGTTCTGTCACTTCTATGACACATTCAGTGGCTTAATAGTAAACGGTGATAGTCTTGACCACATTCATAAATTTCATTACAGGAGTTCGCTCACTTCACATGCCCACAAGATAATTGAAAACCTGTCAGTTATTGACGACAATTTTCAAATTGCATGGAATTTGGTCTGCAGTAGGTATAACAATCCACATTTAATTGTCACGGCACATCTAAGACATTTGCTAAACTTTCCATATGTAAACAAGCAGTCAACTGAATAACTCCAGTTGCTAGTCAATTAAGTTACGAGCAATCTCAATGTTATCAGGGTTATAAATATAAATATTCCATTGCATGAGTTGTTGATATCCCAAATGGTGCTAGAAAAGCTTGATGCAACCACTCGCAACGAGTGGGTGCTACATTCCTCGTCCCAAAGCTTTTCGATCCTTGACGAACTCTTGAAATTTTTAGAGACAAGATGTAAGGGTATAGAAATTACGCAACCTACACAAGACTTCAAACCTGAAATCTTGGAGACTAAGAATGTTAGACAATACAGAGAGTTTTATGTAGTTACCAATGCTCAGTGCAAATTTTGAAAGGAACAGCATGCATTACAAAAATGCGAAGAATTCGCAAAGGCCAGCATTCAACAGCATGTAGGCAGTGTAGATCAGGAACCTGTCGCACCTGTTGAAAGAAACACCATACCTTGCTTCACACTGACACACACAATGACCAAGCATCCCATTTAAAGGACAATCGTGAAAACCGGCTACAAAAACCGAACCGAAACCACATTTCACAGTACAGCCAAGTGGTAGCAATACAGAATAAGATACATCAAATTGCAGTTACTGCTCACTGAAAATCAAACGCCACAAACACAGATCATGCTCACCACCGCACTGGTGAAAATACGACACAAAAAAGGCCAGTTACAAATATGCGGGGTTCTTCTGGACACAGGTTCCCAATCTCATTTAATCACAGAAGAATGTGCGCAGCTTCTAGGATTGAAGAAAGAATGGAACGCAACCCCGTTACAGGGAATAAATGTGGAAACTGCAGAAACCAAACACAATGATCAGTCTGTGCTACTCTCCTTTGTAACAAATTATGCTGTTGCAATTGAGAGTTTGGTTCTACCCAAGATGTCTGCTAATCTGCCAGGAAGATATGTAGATTACCACCAATGAAGTGTTTCAACCAACCTCCACGTGGCTGACACAGCATTCAACCAGCCAGGAAACATTGACCTCTGGCTTGGAGCAGATGTCTTCTTCGACACTCTCCACCCTGGAAAAATGATACGATCAAAAGACCACCCCATATTGCAAGACACCGAATTTTGTGAGAATAGACGACAGTCTGGATCAGTTCAAAAATTTTTTGGAAATAGAATAATTACACGAGACTCCTAAAACTCTCGAAGAAATGGATTGCGAAAGGGTTTTGACTGAAACATTTACTATAGAAGAATCCATACGTGTTCACAGTTCGATTACCATTTCGACATGACAGCACACATCTTGGAGACTCCTATCAAATGGCAGTTGCAAGGTTCCATCAGCTGGAAAGAATGCTAAACATGCAACCAGGCCTGAATGAGGCATATTTGAACTTCATGGATGAATACGAGGCACTGGGACACATGCAGCTCACCAATGATCATTCCATAAATGTTACCTTTTTCATACCACATCATCCCGTATTCAAAGAATCAAGCATATCTACAAATATGAGAGTAGCATTTGATGCATCAGCTAAATCATGCAGTAATACCTCCTTGAATGACACACTTATGGTATGGCCAACAATCCAAGAGGGTTTATGTTATATTCTTATGAGATTCAGCACACATAAAGTGTGTTTCGCAGCAGATTTTTCAAATCTGACAAATCAGGCTCGATTCCCAAGATTGTGGTGTTCAGAAGATCTTCTGGAGCAAGAACCCTTCATCTTCACTCAAGAAATAAAAGACTGCTACTGTGTTGTGTAGTATTTCCAGTGCACCTTTCCTAGCAAACAGTTGTTTGAAGCAGTTACCAATCGACGAATTAAAAACATATCCTAAGGCATCGTAAATTGTAATGCGTGATTTTTTATATAGATAACTGTATGCCAGATTCACAAACTGTTGAAGAAACTCTGGTAATACAATAGGAATAGTTGCAGATTTTGAATAGTGGTGGATTTCCTCTTCGCAAATAATGCAGAAATAATTCAGAATTTTTTCAAAACATTCCAGATGAATTTAGGGAACGGAGCATTTCGTTGCATTTGGACAAGAATAATAATATCAGGGCACTTGGACTGATATGGCATCCTCCAGCCGATCAATTCCAGATTGTAAGTGGGATGTACAGTAGGACATAATTTCACTTTACCAAGATGATGGTTGTGACCATTATTTCATAAATATTTGATCCTCTAGATATGATCAGCCCTGTAGTTATCAGTTGTACGATTTTTCTTCAACAGTTGTAGCAGAAACAATTAGGATGGTATGAGCTTCGGTCCTCAGAACTCAGAACTTAGCACCAGGAACACCTACTGCCATCCAACTTCATGGCTTTCGAATGCTTCTGAAAGGGCATATGGAATATGTCTTTACATGAGGTCAACAAATGAAAAGGGAGAAACCATGGTCAAACTTCTATGTTCCTAATCAAATGTTCCACAATTAGTCCAGTCAAATAGGAATTCAACCTCAGAATTAAAGTTGGAAAGCTGAAAATGTTCATATATCTTTGTTTTTAACATTCTAAATGCTAGCTCAAAAGTCTCATATAATCTCGTGTCCGCGTGTCAATATATTCAAGGTCAATGGTCGCGAAAATCGGTTTTCTCTTAATGTCTTGTTTCCTATGCTTCAAATGGTATTTATAGTTATAAAAAAAATTGTAGAACATACAATTCTCTACACATTTGGTCTTAGGCGATATGTCATTTAATATTCCATTCTCGAGATAGAGCGCGAAGAGTGGGAAGCGCCTATCCGTATATAGGATAACGTTATGTCAACTGTGGAATCCAATGCATAGTATAGTTTATAAAATTAATTATTTACTGCAAATATTATAATAATGGAGGAACGTAAATTATTTACCTATTTGTAACTAATATTTATAAACATTATTCATAAATAAGACATCCGTTCGATAATATTTAGTTAATTTACATTAATAATAAGATATCGAAATGAAATAGTTTATATACATTGTAATAACATATTTATTTATTATAAGTTTATCGTAAATATATTACAATTTAAGTTGAAATGTAAGGCGGATTTGTTTTTGTTACTCTGACTATCAACAGCAAGCATGCAGTTTATTATTCCTCTTGTTCGTCATCGTCTTCCTCTTCTGGTCGCCCAAATTGAATTTCCAGTTTGTTATCATCATCCTCGTTGTATTTTGTATTCGGCTCTAAAGCTTCAAGGACCTGAGGTACATATTCACTTTCTTCATCATGATCATTTGGATCTGATGAAGCGTTGATGCATGCTTGTCCTTTACACTGGCCACAAACTAAGGAGTATTGCAAACCTATTTTTCTACATCCATAACTCGTACCACAGCCTTTCTTGCAATTGCAGAATATCGTACGGAGTAGTTATTCTGGTGCTGGTGGTAATAATGTTGTTGTGGGTTCCAGAATTTCGTTTTGCAATATATACTCACATTCCTCGGGTTTTAATTCTTTCCCTAACCAAGTTTGGATATGGTAGTAGACACGATAGATATGCTGTCGAGCTGCTGCACCAGTCTTAACAATTTAACATATGCCCAAAGTTAGTATTATATAAATGAAATCGGTCGTGTTAGGGGCCCCGTTTCAGGAAATAAAATAGGTAGGTATATCTAAGCATTTACACTGGTAAAAAAAAAATTCTTAATCTTTTTCCTACTTATTAGTAATGTAAATGTACTAAATATTATCAAATATATGTCTTATATATGAATAATGTTTATAACTATTATTTTTAACTAAGTAAATAATGTATGTTCCTCAATAATTATAATATTTTAGTAAATGATTTTTTTTATAAACTGTAGAATGAATTGGATTCCACAGTTGACATAACGTTTTCATATATACTGATATGCAGTTCCCACTCTTCGCGCTCTATCTCGAGAACGGTAAATTATACACTGATGAGCCAAAAAAAACTGGTAAGGCGTGAGTATGCAAATAACAGAGGTATGGAGCCAATCAGGGTAACTCGATGCGGTTGGCAGCTAAATCGGTTACTGCTGCTACAATGGCAGGTTATCAAGATTTAAGTGAGTTTGAACGTGGTGTTATAGTTGGCTCACGGGAGATGGGACATAGCATCTCCGAGGTAGCGANTCACGGGAGATGGGACATAGCATCTCCGAGGTAGCGATAACATTTGGAGGTTCGCGTACGACCATTTCACGAGTGTACCATAAATATCAGGAATCCGGTAAAACATCACATCTTCGACATCGCTGCGGTCGGAAAAAGATCGTGAACGAACGGGACAAACGACGACTGACCAGAATCATTAAACGTGACAGACGTGCAACC
>NQII01001810.1:69149-146786 GCA_002778355.1 Clitarchus hookeri
GGGTATGCGGCGTGATGTTCGTGATGAGAAGGGGGGTGAAACTACATCACCAACACAAATAATCTCACCCTCCCCCGAACGCAGCGCTCTTGTACCTTTGTAAGGGGATGCCCCGTTTTGATGGTAGTCGACGTCCTTCTTCAAGTTAACAAAGACTTCGATAATTAATAAAAAAATAATTTTCAAACACCGTTTCAAATTAAAAAGCCGTAGTCGTGTTTTGATGTTAGCGTCGGCGGCTACTCTCTTTTTTTTTTGTATGTACGAGGGCTTGTTTGTGGAGTCAGATCTTCACTTCGGCGAGTTCTTTTATCTGATGTTGGGTTGACTGCGTGGCACGGGAAATAGAGATCGAGTTTTATGTCGTTCGATACTCCATCATTTCGAGCGAATCTCTCTTGTTCAGAGAGGTGTGGAAAAAAAAACTAATTTCGCCATTTTTATCCTATTCGTCCCCTGTGCTCGCCATAATGAACCCAAGCAGGAATTAAATTGCTTCCACTGTACATAACCACTGTTCAAGCCAATCAGAATCTTCAATGTGGCTTATTTGTGGTTGTTCATTGTTTCTTGTAACTAATGACGACTAGGCCTATCACACCATGCATAATAGTTCCCGTTCGACTAAATGTAGAATATGTAAAATAATGGTCAGTGCTTTAAAAGCAAAAAACAGTCACCAATACTGACAGTGCGTTTTCTTGGGTAATGAACGCTATAAGCTGCTGCTGACACACCAACATTTTATTATTGGTTACAGCTTGTGTCACAAACAAACCAAAATAAATTCCAGGGTTTTCATTGTGTAAGTTATTTTCAAAAATTCGTACTTAGCAGATCAAAAATATTTTACGTTGCAAAAACCCAAACAGAAGAGAGTTATGTGCAAGTTAAGGGGTAGGGTAAGCAAATTCAGGGCGAATGTATAGCACGGATGGAAATTTTACATTGACGCAACAGCTGAGACCATAAAATTACACTTTCCTGAAAGGATTAATTACATATAAGCAATCTACAAGTTTCTATTAGGCATTTTGCGAAATAATTAAAAATTCTGGTCAGTGTTGTACAAGGTCAGAACCCAGCACCAACAAAAATTGCCGAATTTTTTTGTAGGAAACGCTGAAATGGTAGTTACAGAGCAACCACAGAATACATAAACATCGAGAAGTGAAACATAGTGGTGGTTCCTTTGATGTGGGCGTACCTATTCGCTGATAGGCGATTGCGTGTTCCCTGTTAGTTGGGCTGCCGTCCGGCAGTTACCAGACACTGACTGACCAAAGGCATAGCGCCATTTTGCTGGCCAGTGACGCCATTTTACAGGTGTGTGCAGCTGGAGGTCACTGTAGAAGAGGCTGTTTCACCTCTGTATTCTTAATTATTGCGTGCCACCAATTTATAATTGCCTGTTGCTTGTGCAATAGACAAATAACCAGACATCTTTGGTTCCATTGTTAAAGTCAATATTAAAGATGTTCCGTCTTTTGGAACGGCAGAAAAGCGAATTTATTTTTTAAGTAAAGATGGCAGTAAAAACTTCTAATGTTGAGATAATTTATTCCGAAAAAGAATGCAAAAAGCGTCTTCAAGAAATGACGCGAAAGAATTTCAAACGGAAGGAACCACCCTGTAGCATCTTGACCAGTTAGGTCAAGATGAAGCATAAGGTCATTTTATACCAATATGGCAGCCTTCAAATCTGAATGACAGAGAATGAGAAATAATCGGGTTGCTCCTAGCATGCTGTCCTGGAATCGCCCAAAGTTACCTAATTTTACTTCAATGTTTTGTGCTGTGATTTGGCGTGAGGATGTTTTGGAACTAAACATATTTCATAAGTTTGGTCACCGTTTATTTACTTATACGTGACAAACCGTATTTGGAAACTAAATAAATTCTGCGCGCATTAGAATACTTTAGTTTATATTGTCGCTAGTAACAGAAAAAAATTTTATAATTCGAAAACCAGTACATTATACATCACAAACTTGCGTAAACTTGCGCTTTATATAATTGTGTATTAACTCAGTGAGTAGTCCGCAATTTCCCTTGACCACGTACTTATTATAGAATTCCTCCTTGTTTTCTTACATGTGTTTTATTGGATCTGAGAGTCCGTTATATCTAGAGACCCTTTAATTTCTCATTATAATTTAGTACCAAAGTAAACAGCATAGAGATAGTTTGACTCGTGTCATTGGGCCTCCACTCATCCGATACGACTTGCAGCTCTCAAAAACAACAGTAAACTTTCAGCACTCTGGTCGCTTCATTCCGAGTGGTCAGGAGGAACAGGAGAATGAGCTGTGCCTGAGGCGGAAGACAATGAACTAGGAACCTCTGCTCGTGTATGCATATGGCATAGGAGTTGAGCTTGGCGGCATCTTATAACGCCAAATGGTAGAGTATGTGATCATAACGTTCCAGGAACATAGTAGGCATACTAAACTACTAGCATTACTGTCAGTATTCTGAAATAATGACAATACTGCTTACTTTGAAAGAAAAACTAATGAAATTACTATGAGATTGATGACTTCTAGATTTCTCGAAGTACAATTATCAGTGTCGTCCTCTGACTCAGGAGGGAACTGGTATTATGGCTGATGACCAAGCGCAATGTTAGGTATTACTGACTGTGTTGACATTAATTGTCCCGATTTCGCACTTTCGAAAACATATCTGAGAGGGTTGGTCAGGATTATTGAGATTTGGGAGGTTTTTTATATCGAAGTCTCGAGAGCCGATGAGGGTAAAGTGAGGTGAGTATGAAACGGCGCTGGAATGTAAGTGCAGGGGAAACGGGAGATACCCGAGAAAACGCGCTGACCAGCTCTATCGTCCGGCAAGATTCCCACGTGCAAATAACCGGGAGCGTCCCGCCGAGAATAGAACCCAGTTCGCCGTCGTGGCAGGTGAGCAGCCCGATTACAACACCGCCGCGGCCGCTGTTAGTGAGGACGGGAATGTTAATGAGCAGGCGGAGGTTGAAAATCTGTAAGAAAATATTGACAATAATTAAAGAGTTGTGTTATTATACTAAATTTTAGACTTGTATGAATGCCTACTTTAACTGTGGGGTTAACACACTCTATAATATACCTACGAGTTAAACAAAATAATGTACTTGAGAAACTCGTAGGATGGTACACAAAAGAGAAAGCCCGATGCAACAAAATATGAATTTATGAAGAAAATAAATATTTTGTTTTTGAATTACTGCAATAGATTAATAAAATACTAGCATACACACTTTCTGGAGCAGGTACCGATGAAGTTTACAAGCCTACATCTTGGGTGTCTTACACGATCCAATTCCTTAAATCAAGTGAACTTCCGCCAATGTTACTATGCCAATAAACATAAAGGCACAGATAATTCAACCTACATTTTTGTGTGCATATGAAAACTTTGAGATAGATGTGCATGTCTAATTATTGTTAATTTTCCAAATTCAACATTATTTTTAGACGAAATGAAACGTCATATCACACACGTAATTTCAGTTAAGATAACAAGATATATTTATCGTCATAAGTTTTGGTCCTCAAAATGTGCCAATATAATTCATTACCTATAACAAGTCTTGAAAAAAGATATTTGTTTTAAACTCTGCCCACTTCTTTGCTGAAATGTTCACAAAATCATGCCCAAGTTGTTTTTGCGTTTTGTGAGCTGTTTCTATATATATGTATATATATATATATATATATATATATATATGTGTGTGTGTGTGTGTGTGTGTGTGTGTGTGTGTATGTACAGCACCTTCCAGTGGTGCCAGAGAATTACAATTAGTGGTCGGGCTGTCACCATCAAAAATGCAGTGTGTGAATCTATTGTTGGTATATAATAAATTCTGTGAATAATAGCATACCATGGTAACGACTGTTTATTTATCTGTTGCAAGATATATTGGTTTTTGTATCTCCAAACCTTGTTGTCAAGAATACAAATGGATTCTCTACAACAACACGAGTACGTTACAAGCGTTTGTTATATTCTTATTGTTCACATGTCAACAGTAATTTCATTGTGTACTGGTTCACCAAATGAACCCACCAAACATGCAAAACAAATTATCCATTAGCTATAAACACGAATGAAAAATATTCTGATGTTTGTGGAATTGGAGAAGTGTATGGAAGATGTAAAGGAGTTTGTTCTAACAACTCTGCAAACCGAGAATAAAACATTTCGCCAACATCAGACATGTGACTATTAATTCCAATATACATCTTTATAAACGTATTGTTGGCATATGTCACTGCCAAGTACTACGCTGTTATACAGAGCGGGAGTTTGCGCGTTTTGCGGTGGCGATTTGTTTACAGTCTATAGTACCGGGGCACTTCCAAAAGTGATCATTTAAATCCAAATTAATTTGACCATTTCAGTCCACCAGTCACTTGTCAAAAATTGGAAAAAAATATTGCTTTCGTGTGTGGGAGTGAACAAGATTAAACATTTAGCTACTCCATTCTTTCACTTTTCCGAACCAACTAAGTGAAAATGTCGATATTTCGCAATGCAAACAGTTTCCTTACAAAACGTTCTTCAGCTTTATCAAGTTTTGTATCAGGCCCACTTTCGTCACAGTCGACCGAAAAAAATTAGTTACTAGGTCCCGTAGCAAAACAAAAAAACTTGTTAAAATTAGTTTTGAAAAATTTGTTCAACACGCACAAGGAAAACTGTTCCCAAGACGGCCTTTCAAACAGTGCAAAAATTTGGTCCAGAAAAATAAGACATGGAGCCTCAGCAATGTCTTTTCGCTGAAAAGGCTATTTATTAATGATACTTTTTTTGAAGTACGGGTCTGTAATTTATACACAGATTCCGTTAAAGTCAATGACTCTAATCCTGTAAGAGAAACCCTTAACTCATTCTGAAGAACTGTCTCACCATTTCCAAATGTACCTGCTTTGAGTAATAACCCTTCCAACTTTTCCCAATAGCCTGAACTACATCTCAGTCACATGATCACAATTTTCACAAACATGCCAATATTGTACCACCAGCACAGGGGGATGTAAGATCCATTTTAACATATTTTAATAACACTTATACTTATTTGTAAATACGAGATACAAAAATGGTTCGTAACATTTATTAGGACTGATATTGTTTACTGAAATAGCGTAGTTAATGTTTCGTATTTAATTAATAATGAAAAAACTTAAAATTCCAGTTTTGGTTAATTTACCTACCAATACACACATTCAAATACATTTTCTTCAAAATTCTGAAAATTACTTAACACGTTTCCAATACTGCGGAGCAGATTGAAGAAGCCGACAGTGTCACTGAGAAATTCAAATCTCAGTGTAAGAGCCGATCTTTCTTCAACAGAAATAAGAGTATTGTGGTACCTCTACATAAATAAAGCTCCACCGTTTCCACAGTCATGTTGAAGGAACCTACAAACACCCGAAAGTAATTTCAGTAATCAACAGCACTGGTAGGAAGAATTTCGTTTGGTAAATTAATTAATGTGTTCACATTTCTTAAGCCTGTCTGTCATCCACCGTTTTCAGTTTACGAAACGTTTTATAGTAAAGAGTTAGATTACAGACAAAAATGTTTTGTCTCTATTATTTATATTTCACTTACTAAGAATATTATGATATAATCTAGTCACTCGCAGTACTAAACTCATTCTTTGCAGCTAGGCATATAACTTAGCCATTACAAAAATTACTCCCATTTATACTGAGAGTGAAGAGTGAGCTTTAACACATGATCACAATCCACGATTCTGGATTACTAGGGCCACCTCTTTTTAGCAGAAAGATTCCAAGACTACTTGTACTCCAAAATACTAGAGCTCAGATCCACTTTCGTGATTGGATGATTTCAACTGTCACGCATTGCTGGTTTCTGTCAGCTAATCATGGACACTCATTCTCGGAGTTATCTAACTCTGATTTGCCCAGTCAGGTAATGAACTCTCTTCCGACCAAGACGCACGGCCAGTAACCAAAGGAAAACTGCACGTATGCCATAGGGCAATGGAGTCTAGCCTTCGCGTAAATATTTTCGTGAAAAACAGGTAGCCCTATGTATTACTAACAGTAACGCTAATAGCGCTATGATCCCTGTTACGTAACATGAAAATTCACCTTCACTTCAAGACAAGTCTCTTTGTTGCTCAAACAACGAAATATATAATAATTTTGTAATTATCTTTGTATTTTATTAAAAGCGTTATCACTCTTGCTTAAAATTCGTTCTGCAAAATCAAACCCATAGTTTTATCACATAATTTAAAAATAAGGGTGTTTTTAAAGATCACAATGAAACCTCTACATGTCAATGATATCGCAGAACACATTTCATGGAAGAGTGAGTGTACCTTCAAAATAACACAAACCAAATTACTAGCTTTGCATTTATTTTATAACCAGACCCATAAAGAAATTAACATTTAATGAAATGTAGTTATTTCAGGCTGCTTACTGTACCTGAAAGATTGGAATGATCTCTTAACAATGGTATACGTTTTACACAAGAGAGCTATATCTGACTGGTACTGAACACAGCGAGATTCTGTGCCCAAAGGCTAACTGTATCTCAGACAAAGCTAGTACTCTCATCAATACTTCACCACAATAAAATACTTTTCATGAATAAAAATATACTTTGGTATAATTAGTTGGATTAACACGATACATGTTACACATGATAGAGAGTTACAAGAAAATGTTGGGTGTTCATTGATGTACAGGCTATACCCATAGTTCTACCCACACTGAATCATCAGCTCTCTGTTATTGGCTGCCACCCTAGAGAGTGGCAAGTTCGAGCCCAGAAAAGGTAGCACGGTACCATCTGTACTCCAAAACTCAACAAGCCCCCAATACTCCCCTCCTCCTTCAGACCCATCTCTCTCCTCCTCATCCTATCCCAAGTTGCTGAAAATGTCATTATTCACCGCCTCCTTCTCGCCGTTTACACGGTAAATATCGTCCCCAAACCACTACTTTATCTTCCATACCCGCTGTTCCACCACCCATGCCTGTGTGGACACATAGTGGTCTCTGGTTTTTCCCACCGCCAACACACGGGCAAGGTCTTCGTTGCCCTGGCCCGCGTTTTAGACTCCGTCTGTCAAAAACAATGCATCCTCCGTCTCTGTCATGGACATTACCCTTCATCACACCTGCCTCCTCTGCTCCTTTCTGCAGGGAGCTCCTTCAGGGTGTAGGTAGAGGGCAGCCTATCTGAACCTCACTCCATCCCAGCAGGAATCCCATAAGGCTTCTTCAGTAGCCCCTTCCTGTTTGTCCTCCACATCTTTCACCTAAAAACCCCTCCTGGCAAGCAAATTCCCCAATACACTGACGATACTTGCCTCCTTGCATCATCAATCCAGCAAGCACGCTCAGCGATCGCCTCAGCCACATCCTATCTTCCTTTCAATTCCAAATATGCACATTCGGATACGGTTTTAACCACACTAAGTCCCGAGCTTTCTTGATCTCCCGGCTCCACCCAACATAACAACACGCCGCCCCACCCATAATCTCCTCAGCCTCTATTCCCTCGACCACAACTTCCCATTACCTGGGTGCTATCTTTAACTCACAGTTCAACTTCATCCCTCACATCGACTTCCATCGCCACAAAAACCCATACTGCAATTATCCATCTCGCCCCAGTTCTCTATCCCACCACCTGCACTCTAACCCTCATCTCAGCATCCACCTAATAGTGTTATTCCGCTCATTCCGCCCCACCCTTCTAACCAATGCTTGCCCAGCTTGGTCCCATCTCACCTCCCACACACCATCCCCCCGCCATCCACATATGTCTTCTTACGCTCCCTGCACTTAATTCTCGTTTTTCTGTCTCTACCTCGTTGCCTAATGACACCATTTCATCACACAATCTCATCTGCCTCATTACCAGTAATTGCTCACCTCAATCACTGACCATTTCAGTTAATCCTGCTCTCGTCATCTCACCAACCCACTTATCCGACAACTTGCAGAACACATCCCACCCACCGCCTTCCCCCGTCGTCAACCGCTATCCGCCGAACATCAGAGCCATGAAGAGAACCCCGCAGGGAATGAAAACGCAGATACAGCTGAACCACCCAGAAGGTGACACCGGCCTAGCCCAAGGTTAACAAAGCAGTGGGCATCGTCATCAACACCTCTCATCCACCACCACATTGCCACGTCACTATTCCTGAGCTTCTCTACCCCACTCAAACTCAATAAATAACAAATCCCTAAATTCAAACATGCCGGAATTCCCTCCGTAAACACGCCCCCCCTTCCCCCCCAAAAAAACTAGTACCCGATGTCCCATTGCCAAGCAGCCACCCGCAGTTTCACATGAAACAGAAATGCCCAGGACCATCAGAAGGCCTTCCCCTTAAACACATTTTATTGTAAATAATGGCTTCGCCCAATTTAAGGAAATAGTATTTCCCATTATTAAAGCGGAATTTTCAACCACATGCAAGCTTCTGCCTCTGTTCGACCACAGTTTGTTAGGAACGTGCCAGACCTCTTTCAATCATTAACAAACCTGCAAGGAATTAAGGACCGAATCCCATGCTATCTGGTCTGAAGTTGAACTGGAGCAACCAAAGAACAATTAATAGAGTCCCAAATGCACAAAGGTTTCTGAATGTCTAGCTTTCCGTATCTCTATGGAACATGTAACTTCCAAACAAATCACGAGTAAAGGCCCCATGTTAGGTTTTGGTCAAGAGAATAAAGCAAACAACAAATACGATATAAACGTATATATCCACATGAAGAAAAATAAGTTTATGACTATGATAACTGTGGCAAAATTATTATAAGTTTTTGAGAATTGTAAAGTTGCTTCTGAATTTAACGACTTGGTAGGCATGGCTTATCTGTTAGTAAGTTAATGACAGGCTTTCAATTTCAGAGTACCAGAACTCATCTTGTTAAACGCGAAACTAGCATCACAATCTCCAGTCAGTAACGAAAATAAACCATCAGGTGTGTACGCAATACATATAAACCAAACCAGCCGGCAAATTTTTTCCGAGATAAATAACTGTCTCTGGACATGCCTAAATAGTGATGTTTGTGCTTGTGTGAGTGTATGTTGCGCCACTGGCTAATCCTCTTTTTCACGCCTGCCGGCACGTGCACGCACACCGTATCTCCGTAATTAACCGATGTATCATCGTGTAACATGCGGCAGAGTGGTTTACTCTCAGGTACTGACGTCATTTGATTTACCGTTATTTCTGCAATAGTCTCGTTTCTCGTTTTACGGCATGTATTTCATGACCAATCATGATGTTTTGAAAAACGAAATTCTGAAGAGGGGGAAAAAACAGATGTGACGCTATTTCCAAACACATTTTGAAAAATGAACAACGGTCTGCTGAAAGCAACAATTTCAAACTCTGAACACTTTTTTAAGCTCTACGTAAAATGACTAACGCATGTCATGGACACTGAAAAAAAAAATACTTGTATTTTTACATTTGTTATTAACTCTTTAGGTTCCATCCGTTTTAGGGATTTACTTTTTTGAAAATCTCTACGTATATGATGAAGTGACCCGACTTACTCATTCATCAAAGGACAGTCCAAAACGCTGGAAGCAAAAGCATGAGAATATAGAGATGGTTTCCCTTTAGGCTGAAGGTAGTCACTAAAAAAGAGTTTTCGAAGTTCGATCCCTAAGAAGGTAAAAGGTGTTTTAGTGGACTCCTGAATGGCTTATTTAACTGATCAGATATTGTTGTGCTTTTAGCTTCAAAAGGTAGGGTATAAAAATTACGCAAAAACCTATTTGAAGAACGTTTTTAAATTCAACTTCAGGAGTTGTGAAAAGGGGTAAAATCTAATTTCGAGTACTCTATAGCAGCTCATTAACCCACCACTGAGATACCATTGTGCTCTTACCTTCATAAGGCAGCCTATACAAAAACCTAAAATAATGTTGGGATTTTTAAAAAATTAAAACCCCTAAGTGGGCGTAAAGGGGTAAAATGTATTTTCAAGGAATCCTCAATAGTTTACGAACCCGATGAGATATCGTTGTACTCTTAGCTTCAAAGGTAGACATACGAAAATCTAAAAACTATTTCAGGATTTTATAAATGTAAACCTTTAAGAGGGTGAAAAGTGATAACATGTGTTAAGGACACCTAAATAGCGAATTAATGCGTTGAGATACCTTATATTCTTTGTTTCCAAAGGATACCAATATTAATACCAAAAATATTTTTGTTATGTTCAACTCTGTAAGTATACTTTTTGCTTTTAACTGTTTTGGCTTTATAAATACCTAAAAACTAATTTCAGGATTTTCTAAATTCAAATTGATAAGAAGGTGCAATAAGTTCAAATACGTTTCTCATCGGAAACATATTTGATGTACGTTACGTACATTACGTCGTTTCCATAACTTTAATCTTGAAACCATCATGTTTTGTAAAAAAAATTCCAAACGAAAGATATGAAACATTTCTCATTGAGAAAAAAGTTTTATTTCCCTTCTAGTCGCAGAAAATGTGTTAGAACTGACCAGAATTCATAATTAAATAGCTTATTTTCCTAGACTACAAGTCAGTGAAATACACAGCGCTGTGTTCTTTTCCTTATAACGTTCTATATAAGTTTTTAATTCATATGATATACCGAGTTTTTAGTTTCGTATTTAGTTTTATATCAAAATTGAATTGGGATATAGTGCCAATTCTTGCTTCATGGAAACAAACTTTCTGTCGCAACATTTAATTGGTTTCTTGCAAACAGAACTGTCTGAACTATTAACTTGCGAATCACCTAGGGAACTATCATCACATGTTATAAAATGGTGAGTCCGTTTGGTTATATATATTTTTTTTTCATTTGACCAGATATATTATTATCTACAGTAACATTTCAAGTAACTTGAATATAATCATTCCACTAGCATTACAACGAGAAATACTCAGAAGACAAAAATCAGTTATACAATCTTCATTCATTAGTTTTGAAGTGAATTTACGAATAAGAAAATTTTGCCAAAAAACCAGTTGGTACGAAGATCGAGCAACGTTAACAATATAATAAGTCATTAGCATGGTTTACATAGCTTTTCAAAGGGTAGAAATTAAGTACAAATTATTGAACAATGTTGTAAAAATAGATGCTAGTGTCCATTACCATCTGGAGTTCATTATCCTGGACTGTCACAGCAGAAGCTTCTCCTAAATATTGGAACTCCATTATTATTATCGCCAAAACGCTCAATAACACGAGTCTCCAAGTAAAGGTTGGAAGGGGAAGTAAAGTTTACATAAAGCGCATATGACTCACTCCATCCAAGTACAACTTCTAATAAAAGAGACTGTAATTGCCCCTCGAGATCTGTTTTGCTGAGTATAGTGAGGTCCAGTGACAGTCGTTCATGTTGGCAGTGAGAGATTTGGAAGAAGACTGCTTTTCACATGGGCAGTACAAGTTGCCCTTCTGCAGAGTAATATCACCTAGCAACTGGTAATCATAGCACCTGAGAGCATAACGATTAATGTGGTGTGCAGAGACACTTTGGTAAAATAAATTATTATCTGCCTTGTATAGTAGACGCGGGCGTATCCGTGGCCAGATAGATAGTTGGTAATATTCCGGATTTTCCTGTGCTTGTGTTAGGCAACTAGAGAGCAGCGAACGTAGTTTTCAGAGATTATTAGCTCCAATTGTTCCCAAACAAAAGCCTCAGCATGTTCGCAAATCTTACAACCACAAATTAAGACACTGACTGTACTTCGCTATGATCTCCCTTTCTGTACAGCATCAAAAATAATCTTCCTTCCTAAGTAAAACATCCACGGCAGTGGACAGAGGAAATGGATGGATTAAAATGGACAGTACCCTATGTTTTGTACAAGTGGATATAATATTTACGTTTGCACTAAACTCTGTGTAATTCATTATAATAGTAATATTTATTCGCATTTACACAATGTGGAAGATCAAGACGTTTATTTAATGGATCCGGAATTGGATGTTTCATATTTACCTCTCATCATATATTTCTGGAGAATACGCATTCGATTGTTACCAAAAGTTTGCAAATGGTTGCTGCTTGTGTCATGGAAATACTTTCATAGATTACACTACGTAAGTTATCATAAATAGGGATATCTGATTGTGTTGACAGCATGCCTTTCTAAGAACATGCTGGTCTTTGTCAGGGTCAGTCAGAAACATGCGGGAACTCTGATACTGAACACATTTCATTCGCGCGGGTACCTAAGACGCATTGAATTTAAAAAACACTACCTCATGCGTGTTAAAATGATCTTACGGATTCCGAAATACAACTAGAAAGAAACGTTTGGTAAAAATTACATAAGTTCTTTCCAATGCCGCCTATCAAGATAAAGTTGTTGACCTTCCTAATACGACGCAGAAATGTTGCCTCGTAACCGTATATACGTGATTGAGTGAATTTATTTGGATGCAGCTTAAATTGTTCCACTCTTTATATACACGGACATTTGTTTATTCATCTTCTTCTGCCATAGCGTCACGGAGTATATAAGTGCACAGAGACGAAATGGTGGGCCAGTTCTGATGTGGTAGTACCCATTCTCTAACTGGCTGCGCGAGTTCTGCGAACGGGCCTTGTGCCTGACTGGCTAATGCGTACTGATGAAAGGTTTCCTATTGGTTGGGCTTCCGGCTGGCGAATAGGTTACCAGGCGCTCATTTGCGAACGTCGTTCCAACATTTCGCTGGCTAGTGACGCCATTCTGTTGGCGTGTGAGGCAGGAGTTCGCGGTATAAGTGGCTGCTTCACCTCTGTCATCAAAAGTAGTCTCTGACTTTGGTAAGAGGATTTGGCTTTTAAATTTGACTTTGTTGCACGTTAAACTTTTACAATACTCCCTCCCGTTTATTAGTAACCAAACTTTCAGTCAGGGCAGGCGAAAATAAATCTGGCTCCGTCATCAAGAAACACTTTAGCATTCTTGCTTGAAGATAGTCTTGCACTGAATAAATGAGCAAGATTGCAAAACTAAACCCACTTCACGATTTGCAAATAAACAGTTATTTTATTACTGAACAACAATTTTCCACTTATTTACGAACAGGTAAACTCATTTTACGTATATTTCATATCGCTCTTTTCAACACTTTTCTGTAAAGTTTATGTGGGGTTGGGGAGGGGTCGGGTTGATGTGATCTACTCACGTAGTAAAAGTATCTGTAATTGTTACAAACAATAATGTTTTGGAAACTACACAGTAAAATATTCCTGTACTTGTTATGAACAATTCTTTGTAAATTAGGTGCCAAAGATTTTCGTGTAACTCTACAAATATAATATTTATATATGTACACGGAAACTTCGCGAATTCATTTGAGAACATGTTAAACTTCAGTCACATATACGTCTGCGTTTGTACTTCTATAGGACCACAGTTTGTTTGACACGTTTCGGGCGAATTCCGACCAATAACGAACCTGTAAGGACAGCATGGACTTAATCCCGTGTTACCTGGCCTCGTGTTAAACTGAAGTGATAGCCAATAAACTACTAAACGATGCTCAATTGCACAAATGACTGTGCAGTCTAGCTCGTTGCCGATTGAACACGAGAAATGTTCGGGCCTATAATAACATTGTAAATTTACAATACATTATTTATAAAATATAGAAAACTGTTTATGAAGCTCAATATTTATAATAAACTTGAAGTCTACATCACTTACTAGTTATAAATCAATATTAGTTTCACACATTCCTCAATTCGGTTTTTTGAAATTTGCCCTAATTTATTTGTAGCGTTACAAAAATAACTTTGGCAGCTAGTTTCCAAATAATTCCTTGTACAAATACAAAATAAAATTACAGTGCAGGCCTTATGTATAGTATCGTGTACACGTTAGTAAGGAAGGTTACATTTAGCTAGCACTGTACACTGCCAGGAGTCACGCTGCACAGTGGTGTACCTTGTAGGAAACTAATTCGTCAAACGTGCTACAATACGAGGTCATGGCTGGTTCGTACTATTATGAACGAATACAAAGCCTTACTGCTCATTATTTGCGATAGTAATACAACAACTGTATCCGTTTCAGTGAAGCTAGCATCAAAGTATTTATTCTTTCCTACTCCTGAGATAGTGAATCAAAGCGAGTGAAAGTGTTGATTAAGGACTGCGATCAAAGAATTAACACTTAGAACGCAGCCGGAGACATTTGACGTCGTCTGAATCCAACTTAGTTAAATGTATTTGTCGTAATATTGCCGACCCAGCATATATTATGGGTAAACTGCAACGTTATAATAAATCGGCTGTACTTGAAGTGTAAATTAGTCAGATTAACAGCATCGATTACTGTCTGCGCTAAACGCTGGAGCATTTTTTTTTAGAGAGGTTGCAAATGTTTGCTGGGGAGATAGGAAATAACTGCGTCCGCAGCTCCAGCTTTTTATAGCATCCAAACTGAAAACATCATCCCATCTTACCCAGTTTATATACAGAAGTCGTTTACGATGGATACCAATAAATGTTCAGGAAGATATAAAAAAGGTTATTCACAGAAGGGAAAGGGAAGTAGTAAACCCTAAGAGTACGTGTTTTGACTGCGAGGCTAAAAAAAGTGTTAAGAATACTGATCTGCAAAACAACCGATAGAGTTGCAAACCACTCTGGCATCAGTCAAAGGATAAAGAGCAGTGTGAAAAGCGCGGGAGCGGTTAGAACGACCCAGGCACATGCATCACATGCCTCATCACCTCTATGTGCAAGGCACTTAACTAGTGTGTAGTATTTTCTTCAGCAACTCGGCGCTATGGTACACTTCAAAATAATGAAATAAAAATGGTTTATATTCTCTGGTTACCAAAGCTTCAGTAAAACTATTTATAGTATCTAAGTATCTCGCCGTGGATTTAAATGGGAATCATCATATTGAACAACAACAGACCATTATGGTCGCAAACTGAGCTTTTGGCCATTCACAAATAAGGGAATGCAAAATATCTGCTAAAGTTTAGACAGCTTTTCTCGGAGTTATCGGTGTAAATGTGAATTGAACCAGGCTTCAGCAATAAATCATCCAATGGAAAACTTGTAACATGTTTTTAGTTAAGAGTATAGATAACCGAGCCGTTACTAGTTCTACTTGCTACAGCACTTGGCCATGTCCAGCTCCATTACTGTGAAATAGCGAGCTCAAGTGCTACGAAGCCTGACGCGGACAGTACTTATATTACGCCGTAAAGAAAATTTAATAGGCAAACTCTCACCTCGGCACGCAGTTTGCTGACAGCTGGCCAGTAATGAACTTCGCAATGTACAGCGAAGGCGTCTTCTGTCGTATGGACCTGGAAGACAATACTAAACGGGAATAAAGAGACCAGCAAACTGATAATCCTGCAGTGGTGGATACATGCGACTCACTTCTATCTTGTTTACACTCCCATTTAAATGTGTACAGACTAGGGGCCGAAATAATTCGCCAGTTCATTGACACAGTTAGGCTAGGCTTCACAGGCGTTTGTTGAAATGCACATGGGCTGCTTGCTGCCACACTGAGAGGTCATTATAGGGCTTGCGTTTCCTTGCTTGTTTGTTATTTGGTCAGAATGCCTCTGTAGGTACCAAACCAGTCGCAGACCAATTACTAACGTAATATTTACTAGCAAGATATAGAATTTTGGCTTGTCGCCAAGTGAATAACCGCATTTTTCAGGTCTCTCGTACGGATTTCAGAGTAAAGAACGGATAAATTTTCTTGTTTGACCACGTGACGGAATATTAATCCCTGCATCGCTGAAAATTTACCGTTGGTTCAAGGAATCTCCGAAATGCGATAGAAAAATTGTTTGATAGTGGTAGAAGTCAACGTACAGAAACTATATGTCTAGATTACGTCAAAAATTAACTCTAATTTTTCATCTTCGCTAATGATGAGTTTTCATATGTTGACAAGGGAACAATTTTAAGTTGTTACAAGCACGAAAGTAACGACTAAGTAAGTTTTTTACATTAGTGTGCAAGATAAATGCAATTTTATTCTAGTCGTTACAGATCAAAAACTACCCTTTAATTATTGCGTTGAGGTATGAAAATAATTTTCTTAACACTCTGCCAACACTCCTGGCATTCAGTGTTGACAATAAACTCTTTCAGTCACAGTGTCCAATACATTGAGCGTTGCACAGAAAATGAGTTAGTGTTCTCACCCTACATAGCAACAATTCAGTGTCCAATAAGGGAAGTCATTCAAATTAGAAACACATACAGAATGTAAAGTTTTGCGAATAAAATAAAATGTGTTTGGTACAACCAAATCAATTTATTGGTTTTGCTGAAATAAAATTGGTGTTTCGTTCTATTCTGATAGCCCCAAGCATGTAAGATTTTGTAGGTTTAAGTACACGTGTATATTGTACCAACATATCAGTTTATGCTATTATATAAAAAAAATCGAAAACTGTACCGAAATTCGAATCTGGTACACATGTGACTAAGAGCAAGAGTGGTGTAACTCTCATTCGCTGTTGTGATTACGCTCAGAACAAAGGTTAGTTTACAGATAAGATATCGCCCTGCACCAAACCTTAGGTTTAGTGTAGCGACTGTGGGAGATATTCCATAGAGATAACGTCCAACATATCATGAAGACATTATCGCACCAGAAGGTCTTATTATCCACGTAAAGTGCATCGTTATATTTTAAGTGTGTACTATAATGTGGATAAGGATGATAATTCATGGTGTCGCAAGGTCGTCAGTGTAGATGACAGTTATATTATTTTGAGTTTTATGTAAAGATTCGGTTTGCAAGGTATAACAGCTAAAGCAGGAAGTGAACTTTTGGAGTTCTGATCCAAGTTCGAACTTCATCTTTTTACGGGAAAACAGAACTGGCGATGTATGAATACTAATTTCAGCAGTCTTATTAACAACTGGCACTGTCTTCCAACAAATTATTTTACGTGGTTGCATTTCAGCCAAACTCGTAAATGTCGGGTTACCAGCATTATGACGCTTACGGAAAAAACAGAACTCTTAGTGTTCTCTGCCAAAGTAATTGTTACTGATCAATGCATATTTAAACACTTATAGAGTGTCGAACGCATGATATATCCGTTGGATAGGTTGAAGTTTTACATCTCCACTAGTTTTTTTCCTGTTAAAATTTGTTTTCATAGAAATTGTTTGTGCCATTATTATACAACTGTAAGTATACTTAAACACTGTTACTATCTTTAATATGACAGACATAATAAACGAATTCTCGAGCTGTGATTGCAAACGAAAGCCATCAAATGACCCAAGTACCCTAAAGCGAACCAAATAAATGCTAGTGCTGGACCAAGCTGATTTTTTTGTGCCAAAATTTCTACAATAATTGACACAAAACTGTTCCAGCTAGTAAATTTCTTATTTTCTCAAAATAAAATGTTTATTTGACTCTACCACGATATTTCCGACAAACAAACGTGCTCGATGAATATTCATGTGAAATGGTTGTGTGTACTAAATATATGTAGATTTTGTTGGTACAACTACGTAAGCTTTCAACTGAAAATTTTCTAATTATTCATTTGTTTTAAGTAAACAAACGCACATGTTAGCAAGAAAAAATTATTTGAGTAAGCTTAGTACTGTTGATTATAGAAAAAAAAAACATTTCAGCTATATTTATTGGATAAATGAAACTATTTTTCTTTCAATGCGCATCCACTGCAAATAACACCAAGCACAAAATACATTGTCAACCCATTAATCTACATATATATTTTTCATTACAACTGTTGGAAGAAAAAAATATATATTGGCATAAGAAATACTTTTCAAAACTTGATACTAACTCAGAGTAACCAACGGGAATTTACCTTGAAGGTAAACTGCATAAGCAGGAGCCTTGTTATGAGGTTTCGGTGTGCAAGCAAGCAGTGTTTTTCAAAGCACAGATTTTGTTGTCATTGGTTTCTGACCATGTAACACCGACCATAACTTTATTTACTCCGCAGAATGTCGTCAATAAAACGAATATAGGCATATTTTCGGGATAATAGGCTAACGGGTAAATTGGCTCCAAATGAAAGAAAGCCTAATATGATTCTTGTGTTGTGACTGGAAAAAGTTATAATATTCAACAGTAGACTGGCGGAAGCGTGCCAAGTAGCGTGGCGGTGTCGCCCCTAGTGGCCGAGCTCACCTGGCAAGCCTGGCGGACGACGAAGAGCCCTGACGCGGGGGGTTCCGGCTGCGCTGAGGGTGGTCTCCCTTCTTGACGCGCGCACCGGAGGACGCCGGCGGACGACTGGCGCTAGGGGTCGCTCAAACCCCTTCTCTCCGTTTCCCATCGCCCCACCCGGCACCTGCGCACTGCCCCTACTCGCGCGTCCGGTGGGGAGGGGGTGTCCCTCGAGTCCTCACTGCGGTCTGCCAGAGGACTCCCACAAGGGGAATGAGAAAAAAGAGCTGGGAGTTTGGGGGCGTAACAGGTCGTGTACCTCTCATCCCCTTTACTGACATCCAAGTTAAAAAATATAATACGTCAGATAAAATGGGAAGATATTTTACCATAGACAATGCTTGTTTTTAAAACTTTAGATTAATGTTGCGGTAAATATTGTATTTATTAGGAACGAAAAATTACAGATGTTATGTAGTATGTATGACATGTTAAGAACGAAATTTTCATTTTTGTAACAAGAAAATGTCAATCAGTTGTGTACAGATTTGTACACTGGCTCATTAAAATTATAAAAAGAATAATACCAACATTAAATAAAAGTATACATTATGTGTGTGTCATAGTCTATTGGCGGTTTCTTCACACTTTTTGAATCAAACCTTTGAAAAATTACCCCATGTATGATGTGTTTGGTTTCTTACTTAATATGCCATGTATTACTAGAGTTTTATACTTGCGTTAATATAAAAATATGTTATGTTTAATTAAACTACAGTTTTGCTTACATTTTATTTATTAATTATAATATTTCATTAATAATTCGAAAGAATTAAATCAGGGAGAAGGTAAGTGTGTTGGTAATGCCTAGTAAGAAATAGTTACCATGCAAAATGCTGTTAAAGTTAATGCGCACGAATCCGGTGCGCTGTCACTTTGGTGTAATTTTGTAGACTTGGTTAAGCTTTGTTTGCATGAGGCGGAGGAATAGAATGAAAGTAGAACTTTATTAGGGCTCCAAAAAAGTTGGAAGTAACCGTGACTATACTTTATGTGTATGTGTAGCTCTTTGTAATACGTGGACATATTCGTGGGTTCGTTGTTCTGCGTAGCAAGCAGGTTAAGTAAGGGAGTTTCTGTGCTGATAAGCTACAGACGGAAAGACAACCAATATTTTATCTAAGCGCGTACCACTTGATTGCCGACTAGGAGGTCACAAATTTCTTTCTGGACCCTTCGACACGTGAGTTTGATGCTTCAGCAACAAGCTTCACGTGTTAGCTATCAGCGCAGCCGAACCACTGTTCACTGGCTGGTGACGCATTTGGAGGCGACTATTAATCTGCAATTGGTGGCACGTGATGTAGATGGTTGTATACCCCGAAAATCCTTTTAACCAAAATATTTTCAACGATATTTGTTGAGTAGTTATACCTTTGAATTATTTAATGGAAAATGTTGGGCACCACTCCGTTGTTCTTGGTTGTATACATGATGAACCAACTAAACTTTACACAGCAAATATTTTGGAAACTAAAGCTGCTATTGATGTGCTGGTTTCACAGAAGTGTAGTTTAGACAAGGGCACATAACTGCAACCCAGACACACAGTTTTATAAGTACAAGAATGTGTTTTTCTTAAACAAAGTTAAATTTTTTCAAATGGAATTATGCTTATTGAAATGAAAAAAATAAAACTAGATGAAGTTATACTGTCAAGGGAGTGTTTTGCAGAATTCTAGTGAAAGTAATCAACGTGCTATCGTAATATGACAATTTTAAACACCCATAGTTGTCTGATCCATTTAAATGCCTAGTTAATAGACTACGAGTTTCGTATGTTCGAGTAGATGACGTTAATGATTGCATTTGTACAGCCTTGTCAGTAATTTGTGATATTTCATACTTCCTAGACGTGGACGTGCTGGAAGATGGTATTTTCTTATGCTGAAAAAGCCGATATGCTCATTGTGTATGGCGAATGTAAGAAGAATGCTGTTCGTTCTGGTAATGTGTATACTGAACGATATTTCAATGGACGTCAATCATTTCGACAATTATTTTCGAACCTCTTTAACCGATTACAGGAAACTGAAAGTGTAACACCTCGATAACGTAACATAATCAAGCGAGTGACCACAGAATAGGGTGAAATAAACGTTCTAGGTGCAGTTGCTGTAAACCCGCAATTAAATCCCGTGCAAACGTAAGATTGAGTGGCATATGTTAGGCAATTGCATTACGCATTCTGCACCTTTATAAGTTCCATCCGTATCATGTCTCTCTCCATCAAGAACTACATGAAAGAAAAAATTTCATCGTGCTAACTTTTCTACACGGGAATTAAGACATGATGCAATAAATTTGCCATGCAACTTATTTAGTGATGAAGTAACTTTTACAAATCATGGCCGAGCTAACCTCAGAAACATGCACTATTGGTCAGTAAATAGTCCCCATTGCCTTCGTCAAGTGTAACTTCAGCGTCCACGGAAATTAAATATGTGGTGTGAAATAATGAGCCATCACCTTATAGGTATGTTTTTTATTGAAGGAACTGTGGATTCCCAACAGCATGCCAACCTCTTAACAGACGAACTTCCAAAGATGTTATAAGACCTTCCACTTCAGACTAGGAGGATCCAATGGCATCAGCATGATGGTTGCCCAGCGCACAGTGCAATACGTGCTACAGCTTGTTTACACCGATTGTTTCAAAATCTTTGGATTGGACGAAGGACCTGTACGCTGGCCTGCGCGGTTTTTCTTTGGGGAACGCTAAAACGTACTGTTTACAAGGACATACTGACTACATCAGAAGATATTAAACAACGTGTTGTAGCTACCTGCTCTGAAATTTATGTTGAAATGCTACAAAAGTGCAGCAATCTTTACATGATAGACTGAAAGTTTGTATTGTAGCTGGTGGTCTTCATTTTAAAAACAACCCGTGAAGGAGAGATTTTTCTGTCTCCTTCTTAATTCACAGAATTTTTTATTCGCTTGTATATTTCTTAAGAGACTGCTGATTCATAGTAGAGTTATATCACATAAATGTACAAGATATAACATGTGCTTCTTTCAAATTCAGAAGAAAGCCACACACACTAAAACAGAACGTTAAAATACGAACATCATAACATAGTAACTAAGCAGTTTAATACAGTAGACAGCTGTAGGTATTTAAAATTCTTGTATTACCATAGCACATGACCTACTCGGACTAGAATCCCGCAAAAAAACACAATTAAACATTTTATTTCCTTAAGATTTATTTTGTTGATGTGAATAGACATTGTTCCATTTTAAAAATGTTACATTATTCACGACATACACATTCTAATAATTATTAAAAAAAACTGTGTCTTGGCTGCAATTATGAGCCCTTGTCTTAACTTCACACTGTGAAACCAGCACTTCAATAGCACCTTCCATTTCAGAAATATTTGGGGTCACGTTTTAGGTGATTCGCCCGGTAAATGAATGCGTGTGTACATATGTGCACATGAATAGTATCAAAATAGTAGCATCAATACTAGCACAAAAAGCGGGAAGATATATTCAAGCACAACATACGACAAACAAAACAAATAAACGATGCGTTAAGACCTACAAGGTGTGTAATGAAACTTTTAAAACAAGTAGGGGAGAGCAGGGTAAAGTGGTCACAGTAAGGTAAAATGATGTGTAGTATATCGTCTACTGAAATTAAAAAAATATAAACACATTATCTACACAATACAGTTATTGTACAAACAAGAAAACCTTTAAATGTGTAAGTATTGCGAAATAAACCTTTTTCTATTGAATTTGAAGTGTTTGTTTACCAAATGGCCACTTTTCCCTGCTCTGTCCGGTGAAGTGGCCAGTGGCTTGCGACATTATCGGATTTACGTAAAAGTATATAATAAAATGTATTCAACAGCAACTAATAAAGAAAGACGTATATTTGCAATTTGTAAACAAACAAGCAAGCTGTTTAGGGTTTAAAATCTTCAAATAAAAAGTCTTCACTATACCTGACGAACATAAAATTGTACAATTTCATCAATATTTATGGTGTTGTTTTCTACTAGTAGACAAATGAGCAATTTGTCTTTTATTAATAGTTAGTTTCATGTAAATAATTTTATTTAAATCATTCGGGTAAGGTGGCCATACAGTTGCGCAAAGTTGCCAGGTGGCTGACCACTTTGTTCTCCTGAACACAACTACACAAAATCTTGTTTAGGGTAGAAACTAAGTAATCTATTTATTTTATGACACGTTGTTTTAGGCCTAAAACTAAAATTTTATAGCAGATTAAAGCAAATAATTATAAATTAAATACGTACTGAGATTAAATCAATATCACTTAAATTTCATTAAATATGGACGAAACCACATGAAATATAGTAAAATTAATTACTTGCACGGTAACATAGATGTTATCAGAACACAAATATTTTCCCTTAGAACTGTTTCACATACTCACCACCAAACTGCCATACTTTCCAGCGGAGTAACAGCTGATGGCCACTTTTTCCGCCCTGACCACTTTACCCTACTCTCCCATAAACATTGTAGCAATTAATCACTGTCTTTAGTGAATATGTATTTCTACAACAAAAATATCTTCTCGAGTTGCTGGAAGTTCTGCAGAATGTGTCTGAATGGAGTAGAGTGGATTAAGTTTGGGCGGTCTTGAGAGCCAATGAGGGTGAAGCAAAGTAACTTTGGGGCACGCCGGAATACAAGGGCTGTTTAATGAGAGATCCCTGAGAAAATCCACCAACGAACGGCTAGAATGTGTTTCACAAACGAGCTGTAGGCCCAGTTATTCTACAAAAAAAATCGCACAATTTTATGAGACCTCACAGACTGTTTCAAAGACAATATCTTGGCATGTTCAAGGCCCTTTTTAACATCTTTTTATGCGATTTTGGATTTAAAAAATGAGGAAAAATCATAAGCCTGTAAGATTAATTGCAAACATGTCGCACACTGTTTCTTACCGTAGGTATAATAACGATCATTATTTAATTTAATCACCAAACATAATCATGAATTTTTCTGAGAACTACACTAACTTCTTCCTGGAAAGAGGATAGAAAAACCTGGAAAATCCATTGCTCTCTCAGGTAATCGGAATAGAAATCAAAACCTCTCTAACACAAATCACACACACAGTCAAACCATTATGTAAGTGCTTTCTACTTCTCATTATTAATATATAACTTTTGAGCGTTTCCATTCACAGGTGGATAATCTGACTTCAGGATACGCCTGGTCGTTTCGTCAACCAGAAATGGAAACCTGCTAAACAGGCATTGTTCTTTGGAGATGAGTAAAGTGATTTGGACTGCTCTTTACGTCGAGGTCTTGAGAGCCGATGAGGATGAAGCGAAGTGAGTATGGACCAGCGCCGGAATGAAAGGTTGGTGGAAACGGGAGATCCGCGAGAAAGCCCGCCAACCAGCGATATCGTCCGTCACGATTCCCACATGTGAAGATCCGGGCGTGACCCCGCTGGGTATAGTACCCGGTTCGCATAGGAGGGAGGCGAGTAGTCTGACCACTAGACCACCGCGGTCTCTTGTTCTTTGGGGCAGTTTCCGCGTGTTATTTTGACTTTTGCCTTTAATAGGCAGTTTTATTAGCACGCTGCAAAATACTCTTTAGGCAGTTGTAAAATATCAATAGAGAAGTGGCCAATATTTTTGTAATGCGACCAAAAAGATAGATAACTGCGATTACAATGATGCAAATAATTAAACTACGGACTCAATTAATCGACTCAAGTAGTCTTTACTGGGACCGAAAGTAAAAGCTTATTTTACAGAACTCTATCTAAAAACAATTTTTCTTGAAACCGGCTGTTTTACAGGAATTTGGGTAACTGTCTCTCATACATACTGGATACCACCTTAAAACATTTTCAGAGGAAGTAAATGCCGCTAAAATTTTTCAGCCTAAAGAGTACTACTATTTCTTTCAGCTTGATAACGCCTGTTTATGGCTATATATCGATTACATTTCTTAATTTATTAGTTATATGAAGTTATTTTTGGGACTGCATTAAATTGAAGATCCATCAAAAGTCCTCCAATAATGGATATTACCAGCCGTCCTATCAGAGAGCGAAGCAGTAAGTAAGTGACTTCCGTGATATATCCACATAACAAGCGCCCACATTTTCTTCACGGAAAGATTCCACGAATATATGTCATTCAAAACAACTTAAGTTTTCATTCACTTAACAGATAGGGTAATTTTAATTGTCACACATCTTAGGTAAATGTTCGCCACTCGCGGAATCAAGTAAGTAAATGTCTTCTCGAAGAGATAAGCGGTCCATATCAAGGCAAAAGTGGCAAGTGTGCATATAGGGTATTGAAATCTACCTTGCGCATTAATCATTTCCCAAAAAAGGCGGCCCTAAACTTGAACAAAGGAAGTGAACGAGAAAAAAACCTAAAATTGTTAGTTAAGCAACCCACCTACTCAGATGGTTCTAGGGTTATTGGTTTTAATAAAAAAACTTTTCAATATTTTAAATAATTCTATTAATAAATTGAAAATTTTAACTTAATTTGTACAAAAAAATTTTATTTCTGTTTCTAACAGAACAGATTTTCTCTCTCTACAAGTACTAATAAATCTTTTATAACAAATTACACAATGTGTCATCTGACGAGAGTTCCTAAAGTCTGATTCCGTAAGCAGTAAAAAAATTATTGATTTCCATTGTATAAACAGCAGTCAGTTTAATAGCCCATAGCAAGCCTGTGCTAGTTTCTTATAGCACACAGCCCAACTAAATTAAATTAGACCTGCGGTGTGTAGTGGATGAACAAGTATCACAGTATCAAGGAGTTCCGCGTTCACTAGAAGTTTATAATAATTGTTCCAATCTGAAAGCGTAAATAGAGGAGCAAATATTTAAAAGTTGATACACAAATCAGCCAGTTGTATCTTAAACTCCAGCCGCACGTCCCAACGTAATTGCCTCACATGCCAACAAGATTGTGAAATACCGCTCGCCAATCTGCCCTTGGTAACCAGCCGGACCTCAGCCCAACCATTCGGAATATTTCCACAGCAAGCAGTAACCAATCAAATAAAGAGACATTTCAAGAGCCTATCAAAGCTAATAAGTAACCTGTTACGCTTACATCAAAGCATATGCCACACTATTTTGCTTTGTGCAGTTATCTGTTACCTGGTTACAGTTAAACAGATCCATGTCGGATGTTTAATGAATGACTTAGGGTAAGATTACTTATTTTACAGGCTGGGAAAATCAATGTTAAATGTTTGGCAAAGGGAAATTTTTCGCCAGTAGGTAAGCACTAGTGTGAGCAATGTATCATATTTTCTCTATTTTCTACGTCGAAAAACAGGATAGTTGTAATAACCACAATACAAGTATAATATAACTTCGTAACTAAGTAAAATATTTCTCTTTTATTATTTACGCAGCTTAAAATTAAATAACAAGTTACCTTCTGGAACAATGCACACCTAGTGGCGGAAATTTCCCGCATGCCAAACTCTTCCATAAGAAATCATATTTTGTTCATAACCTGGGTAGAATAAACCTTACTTGGGGGAACCATTACCTGCCATATTGGATTCGTTATTATTTTTTCTATATTGTTTATGTTTTTAAAAAAGAAAATTCTGAAATTAGCCCTATATCCAACTAGCTATTGAACACCGCAGAAAGACAAGGCAAGGGAAGTACGAACTCGTAATTACTCTACAATACATATTAATTTGGTAACAATTTGGCATATTCAATTGCATGACATAAATACAAGTTTGTAATCCAGTCGTTATGTCTTTACTGATGTGTAAGGTCAATAGCTAGCATAGTATGTGGGCACTTTTGGATCTTTTTTTTATTCTTCAAAAGCTAAACCAGGTAGAAAAACCAATTATCCAATATGGTGTGGGAGGTTCCCCTTGAGCATGCAAATTTAGGGAGAGTGAGATAAGATATTAGAGGAGCGCTAAGCTCATCTTTGTCTTAATTATTATGCACAAACGTACTGACACACTGAAAGCTACGCTTATGCTTAGTTCAAATAAAACTATCATGAATGCCTATTCTCCGTCACTATAGTAATTTCTACCTCAGCTAACGCAGCGAGCACAGCTAATACCACACCAGCTTGCAAGGAAACATTATACTATGACCATGCAGCACAAGGCGGAAGCCGATATCCATTTCTTTATATCCTTTCTTCGTCTGTGTTTTAGGGTCGTGTCAATGTCCTGCCCGACACATCAGCGATCTACACACTTTCAGGCTCCCGTTCAGTGGGACTTATTCCTCATTTCAAATTTACGATTATTTGCCGTAGATTACACTGACCAACAAAACGAAACTTTTTTTTTTTTTGGTGCCTGAAAACGAAGGACTAATTTGGGATATTTTTAATGTGCTGATTCCAAAAATGCCATCAGATTTAGTCTATCATCTCTAGTTTTCGAGATACGGGCTAATTGATTTTAGTTCTGATAAAAGGCATAAGTAAAGAAACAAACATATCTTTTGAGGTCAAAATAGAAATGTCATACCTCTAATTAAAANACTAATACCATACCAGCTTGCAAGGAAACATTTTACTATGGCCAAGCAGCACAAGGCGGAAGCCGATATCCATTTCTTTATATCCTTTCTTCGTCTGTGTTTTAGGGTCGTGTCAATGTCCTGCCCGACACATCAGCGATCTACACACTTTCAGGCTCCCGTTCAGTGGCACTTATTCCTCATTTCAAATTTACGATTATTTGCCGTAGATTACACTGACCAACAAAACGAAACTTTTTTTTTTTTTGGTGCCTGAAAACGAAGGACTAATTTGGGATATTTTTAATGTGCTGATTCCAAAAATGCCATCAGATTTAGTCTATCATCTCTAGTTTTCGAGATACGGGCTAATTGATTTTAGTTCTGATAAAAGGCATAAGTAAAGAAACAAACATATCTTTTGAGGTCAAAATAGAAATGTCATACCTCTAATTAAAATCGAATTAGCCAGATATACCTGGAACTGCCCATGATTCGACCGACATGCTTATACCTGCTTCATCCCCACTCGTTAACCCTTGGCCTATGTTACCTTCTGTCTACCTCTGCCTTACCCGGCTCAGTATGTTATTGAGCTTTCGTGAGTAAAGTTGTTTTATTATGCCGTGTTGATTTGTGCCGTTCTTTAGTATTAAAACACTGAAATAAAACCATGGCATCCACAAGCAGACGTAGCTGTGTAAATCATCTAAACGTGGTTTGCTATGTATGAGGCGAATACATTTTGAAACAAGATAGAAAACGTATTTCTCACTTTGTGGAAAAGGCTTATCTGGCATACTTTGGCGTCCATTTGGGAGACCAGGATAAATCTTGGACTCCACATTTTGTATGTAAAACATGTGAACTTGTAAACGCTGTCACCTGGTACCCTTTCTCTCAGTGCCTAAAGTTTGGCATACCAATGATTTGGAGGGAACAACGAAACCATCACAATGACTGCTACTTTCGTCTCGTAAATATCAAAGGTATTAATCGGAACAATATACACAAATGGACATATCCTAACCTAGGTGATTGTACTGAAGAACGGGGAGAAAGATTCCATCAGGACATAAAAACTATGGAAGATCGATGTCAATGGCGATGGAATAGCCACATTATGGCTGACTACTATTGGAGTCTTCAGCGAAACTGTCCAAGTAAACTCAATGCTAGAAGTCGTATAAAAGAAAATTTTAAGTTATAAGTAATGAATGTGTGTATAGCTACTTCAAAAATAGAAAACATAGCCTATCTCAAAAACTAGATCTGATAGGCGAAATATAATGACTATTTTGGATTCTGCACCCACAACTTACCCAGGAACAGTTGAAAAATCCTTGGCACCAAAATGGCTGTTGGCAAGTATTATAGTTTAGAAAGAGTATATAAATTTTTTGGCGGAGAGTATGTAATAGCTTTCGATATTTTCTTTGATTGTTTCTCATTCACTATAGGTTATTCACGTTTACTTCGAACTTTTCTGAAGCCCAGCTAAAGCTCTACTTCCAAGATATTCCTCCACCTCATGCAACAAAGCTTAAGCAAGTCCAGAAAGTTACGCCAAAGGGAGAATGCACCACATTCGTGGGCACTTAATGTAATAGCATTTTGCATGAGAACTATTTCTTACTAGGCATTTCCAACACACCTATTTTCTCCATGTTTTTATTCGCATTATTTAAAATTAAAAATTATAATTTGCAGATTAAATGTAAGTAAAAGTTAAATTTATCCAAAAATATCATAACTTTTATGTTTACGCGATTATAAAAAGCTTGTGATACACGACATATTNAAAGTTAAATTTATCCAAAAATATCATAACTTTTATGTTTACGCGATTATAAAAAGCTTGTGATACACGACATATGTAGGAAACAGCCAAGCGCGTAATGCGTGGGGTGATTTTTCAAAGGTTTGATTAAGGAAGTGTAAAGAAACCACGAATAAACTATACCTTAATTTTTTCTGTAACTCTTAAGAAGAAACAAGCGGGTATTTTGTGCGTACNAAGAAACCACGAATAAACTATACCTTAATTTTTTCTGTAACTCTTAAGAAGAAACAAGCGGGTATTTTGTGCGTACGACTATAAAGTTATAAAAAATACTGATATTGAAAAACATACTAAGCCATTTATTATGCCCTCTTGGGTGGTCCAAACAAGGAAAGGGATTTATTAGGTCTTAGCGAACAATACGAAATCACAAATATAGCGGGTATTACATTTATGGTAGCAGCATGATAATGGCGATTAGGGAACAAGGGCACGGGGCACATGTGTCAAACACCGACCGGCCACAACGTTGTGACGTCATCTGGCTGCTGTATTAGATCTACGTTATTTTCACCTTAACTTCACGCCCGTGACCTTGACCCCATGCCCGTGATATAAGATGACCTCAAACCCTGAAAATCCCAAAAAAATACAAAAACGTATCCAAATTATGCAAAACTTGAAGAAAAAAATTTAAATCGAGGGACACTAGCATTACACCGCTTTCTCCCACCCTACTCACCCCCCTCGCAATTCACAACTGTCCACCCAATTACACAAATCTAGAAAAATTGCAAAAAAATCGAAATATTCTTAAAACCGAGGAACATATAACATTACCCTAACCTACCCCCGCTCGACCCTAACACCCTTACCAATACCCCAACCCCTCAGCTACCCCATCCTAATCATAAAAATTGAGAAATTCACAAAAATCGGAAAATAATTCTAAATAGCAAGGAAAAAATTACATTGACGTATCTGACCACCCTATTGTTTGTTGACCTTGGCATTGTTTCAGTGACATGAAACTGAATAAATCGAGAAAAATTGCAAAAATATCTTTAAAAAAATGTAAAAAACATCTAGGGAAAAAAATTACATACCTAATACGAAAAACACAGTTTAATGTGTGTGACATGATGGCAAAGCACAGCCACTCTCTGGTACGATGATCAGCGGGCAACTAAAACTCCCAACACCCCATCTTCTCCCCCCCCCGCACCGTTATATTTCATTGACCATTTCGTTAGCTCCCAAAGCCCCTTTTTTACCCCTACATTATACATAATTGATTATTTCGTCAGCTCTCAACACCCCTTCACCACCCTCGTGATTCCCTTAGACCATATAACTGAACCTTACTAGCTGGTCATAACAAAGAATCATACCGACCAACCATACTGATCAACGACTGACTAAACCCGAGAATGACTCCATCCAATAATGAAACCACCCAAGACTGAAACCACTCAAGACTGAAACCACTCAAGTCTTACACCACCCAAGACTGGTTTCTGACGTGACTGAGCCCAACAGTGGCTCCTGCCGACGCCAGTTCCTACAAAACTTGCTAGACTAAGCAACAAGACCAGCTGACCATACCATCCACCTAACGAAGAGACGATGACGGACAATCTCTAGAAAAGTCTCCTAATAAGAACCTCGCAGCTAACCTCGTTGCACAAACCTTCGAAAATCTTCGCAAAAAATTTCAACCAGAACTGACCATACCTACCAAAGCGCCATACCAAAGGACCAGGTCAACTGACTAGTAGTTAAACATATCTCTAAAACGAAATTCCTAGATGAAACCACAAAAAGAAACAAAAAAAAATCTTGTGTACCCAGAGCCTTTTTATACAGTTACAATCACCCAAAGAGAAATACTTTGAAAGATGGGACTTTAATAATTTTTTGAAATGCTCTGGTCAAAAAGGACTGTGATTTTTAACCATAGTTCGGGGCATGCAATGTGTATGCGCCCCTACCATAATGTCACCAATTTTCTTCTGCTTGTGTGATATCTTACAAAGTACTAGAATAAGGAGGAGTAGAGACTACTTCAGAGGATTGTTATGAACAGCTAGTAATGGTAAGTTATATGGTCTGAGTCAATCACGAGGACAGGTGAGGGGGTGTTGGTAGCTGATTAAATAGTCCATGAAATATAGTTGCGGGAATTCAGTCGCCTGCTGATCGTAGTACCTAGAAGTAGCTGTGCTCTTTCATCTTTATGAGGATCGAACCCTCATGGTCACACATACCCAACATTGTTTTTCGCATTTAGGTATGTAGTTTTTACTCAATGTTTCATACAACTTAAAAAACATTCTTGATGTTTTGAGTTTTAGGTAATTAGAGTCAATGTCAAGGTCGACAGAAACCCACAAGATGGCCGGAGACATCAATGCAATTCTTTCCCTTGATTTTAAGACTAATATTTTAATTTGTTGTAATTTTTCTTAAGTTTTTATTACTTAAAGGGTGGTGAGTGTTGGTTAGGGTGTTGTTGGTCAAACGGGGAGGGAATATAAATGTTATATGTTCCTCGACTTGTAGAATTCGTTCAATTGTTCGCGATTTTTCTCGGTTTTTTATGATTGGTTGTATGGACGTGAAAGGTGGTGGAGTATAGGTTAGATCTTGCGGGAGGATGGTGGAATAACATCATATGTACCTCGATTTTTAAATTTGTTTCGATTTTTGCGATTTTTGTCTATTTTTAAAGAGAGGGAGGGCATATGGAGGTGGGTGATGTTGGTTAAGGAGAGAAAAAAAAGGGGGATTGGTGTGGTTTTATAAGTTCCAGTATTATTATTTTTTTCGAATTTTTGCAAATTTGTTGGAATTTTTTTTTTTTTTGAGATTTGTTGTGTTTAATGTTATTTTAGGTCACGATCATGGGGTCAATCTCATGGGCTTGAGGTCAAGGTGAAGGTCACCCATATCCAATACAGCAGCTGGATAACGTCACAACATCGCGGTCGGTCGGTACGTGGCACCTGTCTGTGCCCTATGCTCTTGCGCCCGACTCACCATAATCATACTACTTATGATGTCAGAAGTTCCACTATCGTAGAATTATTATTCATACTGTACTTATGCTGACTGTGTACTTGCCTAATTATCATCAAACTCAATGACTTAATAAACCATTGTCTAACCAGTGATGTAGCCAGTGTCAAAAAACTAGATCAGAAACCGGAAAGAAGCATTGGGGCACAGAATAAAATCAAAATTACAAAAGAATACATAGAGGGATACATACGTGAACCCCAGCCTCACACGGCAGCAAAATTTCCTCACTAGCCAGCAAAATGAAGGATTATCATTGAATAATAAACTCCTGGAAACTAACATAACAGACGGCAGCCCAACCAGTAAGGATCATCCGGACACCGCAGTAGCCAATGGCACACAAGGCCCGTTTCCAGAATCTTACATGGCCGATCACTGAAAGGATAAGCCTCCATCAAAGGAACTGCCACGCCATTTCATTTATGTGTATGTAACTATTCTGTAACTGGGCTGTGGTACTGATTGTGTACAGTCCGGCAAATAGGGTTATCCTGAACTCCACATATAAATTTTTTAATATGAATTGTTATGTAAAATAATGTAGAAATATAATACTAGCTATGCTCAAGAGTGATTATCAAGGGACAAATACGCATGCAAAACTTGGAATCTAAAATGGTTTATTTGAAAATTGTCAGAAACTACGTATGATGAAAGAACATATTCGTGAATAACATTAGCATAATTTACTATCTGCCATCTGTGAGTATCTGGGAGGTGATGACTTTTGATGAAAAGCCACGAATAACACAATTTTGTTAGACAATAATATAGCATAGCACCCCGTAATTTCCTAGTTTTGAAATGGTCGCAGATGGGAAATATAAAATCAGGCTAGCGCTATTCACAAATTGTTGCTTAATCTGAATAAGTTATTAAAGTATTCCGAATTATAAATTTTAATTCCAAATATTTAAGGTGTTTCTCTTCCATACTAATTATTTTACGTCATAGGCCATATTATGTTTTCTACCACCTTTATTGATTTTCCATCTCAGAAAGTTTGCACTTATAGTTCAGCATCATCCTGTTTAACTCCACAGCATGCAACGCTCCCATTATTGTGGGCACAGGAATATGAATGGGCTGATTTGATACCCGTAAGCCTATATATTCCATGAGCTGCAAATTTGTGTTCAGGCGCTGCGGTATTCTTACAGCCATAATAACTCCACGGTGTCGCTTTATGAACACATGATAAATACGTGTTCATTAGGTTCACGGAAATTTTAATGGGTCCTTTCAGAGAGCTAAGCGCTGCTAAAGCAGCACATCAGGTTTTGCTGTATAAGCTGCATTGAGCGACAGCAATATCTTTTTTAATGGGACGTTAGTTTGTTTATTTTTTTGCTGAGCAGTTTTCGGATATAGGAAGAGACTGTTTTTTATATATACATCAAGAAGTAAATTTCGTATTCGGAAATTTAAATTAATTAATTTCAATAATTTTAAATTTGCCTTACTTTAAGCACATTCGTTATCCTATTGTCTGAATGTGTCAATTCTAGTACCACGACACATTAATTCCGTCAATAGCATAATATACATTTACTTCTGAAGGAATCTCGCCACTTAATCTGTAGTCAATCCATAATTACGCCCAGAGTTTATGAAGTACTTCTAAAGTTACACTTTCGGGATATTCACTACCTATGCTTTCGAAACATGTAAAAAAAAACACATGACTCTCTGGAACGTAACGCCAAGGAGATACCAAATCACGGCATTTGTGTGTTTGACAGAAAAATAAACATTATTATTTTTGTAGATAACAAAGAAATGGAATGTATTCCTGAATACGTTAAAGAAACGTTTGCTCTATAAACGTTACGGTTTTCTGTGAAATAGTAACCATTTATTACTAGCCACACAAGCATACTACTTTTATATATGTTTAATTGATTTTTTTGACGTGACAACGTCTTAAATTAGGTTGCGGCTGGGAGTCACTTATGAAAAAGTGTAACGCTCGGTAACGTTACGATGAGTCACCGAACGAGAGAGAGGCCCGCCGAATGCCTTGCGTCTCTCTCCCACTNTAATATTGAAGGAAGAATGAAATATTTGTGAAACGACTTATTTAGGAAAGAATGATTTTTTTTAGAAAACAACAAAAAACCTTTGAAATTTTGTGATTTGAAAGTTATTTAAAAACGTTTGATAACGAACTATGGCGTGGTCTCACCTACCACATTAGACCCTTTTATTTCTTGTTGAATAAAGCCAATAATGATTTTATTTTCGGAAAATATTTCTGCGCTTCTTCAGATATTTATATTGCTCAGCGGTGCCTGCATAACAGCAAAACATACAATTATGCCACACTTAGTACAATGTAGTGCATACAATAGATATAATAATGTATTAGCCCACCTTTTTAAATTTACAGATTTTTCTCAAAAACCTAGCAATGCACAATTTGTTTCACGTTTTGTGGGTCTATAAGGGAAGAATTTACATACCGAGCACAAACCTTGAAGTCCGGATTGTACGGCTACAGTTACTCTTAACACCACTCACATCGTCTGCATTAAAACATTACTTATTTCTGCTCGGTTTTTATGGTCTACGAAATAAAGTTCGTTTATCATTGACTACTTCGAAATGTTTTGTAAGACATAATTTATTGTAGGAGACCTGCAAAATTAGCAATATTTTCGGGGAGCACATTACAATTCCCTCTGTCTATAAACATATTGCAGTGTCATATATATTGGCTAAAACTATGTTTTGTACTCACTTTTCCTTCTAACTGCATTACACCAATTGCAAATTGGTTCTTAACAGTTATCTTAGAGCGCCACATTCATACTATGATCAACTAGCAAAAACAATATAAACGCACTTATTTGTCAGGTTTATTCTCTCTTTGTAGAATAACGCGTTATCGTACAGAAAATTTCGGTACATATTTTGAAATAGTATGTGAGGGTAAAATTCATTAACCTAATACGTAAGGTAAAATAAGTAGCTTAAAGGACTAAGGTATCATTATTAATCCCATCAGACCCAATTTAATATATACTCGTAGATTCAGATATTTCAAGTAATAAATATTTTTATACGTGCTGTAATTAAGCTAATGGTGAACTTGTTTCGTTATCACATCCAATGAAATGCACGCTTCGTATTTGGTTATATTACTATGTACTATTCATAACCTAAAACAGTAGCACGGTTTACGAATCAGGTAACCATAAAGAAAATAATATGGCACTGAACCTCGCAGTGTACAGCGCAGACATAAAACAACCTTCTTGTGTACAATGGAACTGAATTGGTTAAATTTATCTTTTCAAAGGTTTTAAGTAACAATAAATAACAAGAGTTTACTGATAACTAATGAGCGTATTTTTTCCACATTGGAGCAAATAAATTTTTGTGAAATTCTTGAAAGTTTAGAAGGTAGGTTAGCGTTGACGTCTTATTGACTGCAATATCATTAGAGATGAAACCAGAAACCTGTAAAACATTACAAAGTCAATGAAAATATGCGATTGACTTACCCAAGATTCTAATTTAGAAAAAATCGTAAAAATTACTTATCTTGCAATTAACTGACTCGCGGATGTAGGATTTGGAGCATCAAATTCGTATGTAATCAGTGTAACGTTTTGAATGATAGGATTCACCAACCCGAAATATTTACTCTACCATAATTTTGATAATAAGTGTTTTAGCCACTTAAACGCATACGTTTACAGGGCCTACCATAACGCTATTTGTGTAAAATATTTT
The DNA here is from genome assembly GCA_002778355.1 of Clitarchus hookeri. Classification (NCBI taxonomy): domain Eukaryota; kingdom Metazoa; phylum Arthropoda; class Insecta; order Phasmatodea; family Phasmatidae; genus Clitarchus; species Clitarchus hookeri. The sequence goes on from NQII01001810.1 coordinate 104,469, forward strand.
ATGGAAATCGGTTAGTTGTTCTCCGAGGTATGGCATAAAAACCTAATTTTAAAAATAGAGCTCATAAAAAATTGCTTAAAATGAGGCCATGTACACAATGTTTGTAAGAGATAATGTCAGCATAAAATGTCTGTTTGAAAATGTTTAATAGACATACCAAACATACACAAATATTTATATGGTCAACATATTAAATGATTGTCTGACTTCATTTAAATCTTATTACTTTACGTGACCATCACAAGGTGTACAAAATTTCGTGGAAATTAGTCAAATTATTCCGCAAAAATTACAAAATGTTCAGTTTACTCACCTGACACTATTTTTCGAAGAAAAAAACCGACAAAGGAGGATCTCTGTATGCATATCGGTTGATTGGTACTCGAGTTATGACATAAAACATTGATTATGAAATGATCTTCATAAATGGAGGGTAATAAGTTTATATATTATCACATTTGATTATTATCATAGATACAATATACATAGTTAAATTTAAACCTGTTACATAGTTTCGTATATATAGCAGACTAAGTTAAAATATTTGTATAAGCGCCATTCAGAAAATAAAAGACTTATATACTCAAAACATATGCATTAATATAACCTATCACAGTACAACGTCTTTGACAAATTTGAAAGAAATCGGTGAATTGTTTCCCAAGATACGTCATAAAAACTATATTGTTTAATGTGGGACTATCCTACAAAATAGCGGAGAAATGAGGCTTTGCATAGACAATTTTGACGGATATAACTGACACTGTCAGTACACAAATTTAAATTTAAATTAATTTTGCATTTTCGTAGATAAAAAAATTGGAGCTTAAATGTTAATATGGCCGCCATTTTAAAAATGTGGGTGTCTGACACTCTCAAAATTGATTAGTTTATATAGCCTTCTATAGTGTTAATTGTTTGCCAAATTTGGTTGAAATCGGTTGTTTTTTCGGAGATCACACAATTTCAATTTGACAATGATGCTATTTTAAAATGGTAGACAAAAGAGATTTTGTGTGAACACATTTGATTGTTTAAATAAACAGCCATCTAACAAAGATTCGTTGCAATTAAAAACATGGCTTCGAAGATATAACACACAAAACTAAAATTGCTATATGGCCGCCATTTTACAAATAAGTTTCTGGCATACATAAACATATAATTTAATATTACCTACTGCAGTACTACTTGTTTGCCATGTTAGGTAGGAATCGGCCAAATGTTTCCTGAGATATGACATAAAAACTTTATTTATTCGTGTGGCGCTCTCTTACAAAATGGAGGACAAAAGAGGCTCCTTGTAGACAAATTTGATGCTTGTTATATATACTACCAGCATACAAAGTTAAGTTGGAATAGACCTTATGGAATCGAAGTATAGCATACTATGCTAAAATATCTAGACGGCCGCCATTTTGAAAGTGAGAGTATGATACACTTGAAACATATTTGAACATATCAACTGCTGTAGTACTTCCTGATTGCTATACATGGTAGGAATCTGTCAACTTTTACCCGAGAAATTACACTAAAACTTAATTAATTCATGTAGTGCTATCTTACGAAGTGGGGGACAAAATTTGTTGTTTTTTGGCTTATTTTATGCTTGTTATATATACTGTCAGGGTGCAAAATTTGGTTGAAATTTGTCCAATTTTATGGTAGTTATACCAAGTTTTCTCAAACATTTTTATGTCAGCCATTTTGAAAATAAGTGGCTAATAAAGTTTAATTACTTATATTTATCTGTCCTATCATAGTATTTCTTACTTGCCAAATTTGGCGAAGATTAGTTTAGTAGTTTTCGAGATATAATGTAAAAGATTTATTTTTACATGCGGTGCCATTTTTCGAAATAGCAAACAAAGGTGTTTTTTGTTTAGATTATATTATGCTTTTCATATATACTGCCAGTGTACAAAATTTGGTGGAAATTGGTCATATTATATGGTAGATATACCAAATAAACCTATAATATTTGTATGGCCGCCATTTTTAAAATAAGTGTCAAATTATGTTTTATTGCTTACATTTGCCTAGCCAATCATAATATTACTAATACGCCAAATTGAGCAAAAATGGGTTGAGTTGTTTTCTAGATGTAACATAAAAGCTTTATTTTTCTTGTGGCCCTATCTTCCTAAAAGGCAAATTAATACCAATATTCACTTCTGAATATAATGCTTACAACTTGGGCTGTCAGCATACAAAATTTGGTTAAAATCGGTTTAATGTTTTCCGAGATATATATAACCCTAAATGTTAAAATGATTGCCATTTTGAATGTGTGTGCCCTGCGTAGCCGAATACTTTGAACGTCGTTTGGCCTTACTTAGTACTATATGTGTACCGAGTTTGGTGAAATTGGGTTAACACATTCAAAATTTTGAAAGGGTATGGGGGAGGGGGGCACACACACGCACGGAAAAAAAACGTAGCACACACATACACACAAACAGGAAAGTAATATGTTAAGCCTTTCTTTCCATCGAAAAATTGGCTACTAATGATCTTATATTGCAGACGAACAAGAGCAGTAATAACCTTACTTGAACACTAATGTTTCGTTCCTCGTGATGCTAGAGAATAATTTGTTTTGTCCAACAAATACGTGCTTTTTACTTCTTTATTATAACTCACTCTTCGGATGCTGAGAAAAGAGTTTCTAAACTTGTGCATTACACAAACAGCAACCAATTACAAAATGTGAGTGTACCAGCAGACAGTAACATTACCCAGGGAAAAACGCTGTTTGTGTTAATGCTAGCTCCTTGCCTTCACTTAACATAATCTCTAAGAACACGGTAGGTGCTACCGTGTTCTTAGAGATTATGTTTTATTGCGGTAAAAAATGACTGCTCAACAGCAGGTTTCAACTGGTGGTGCATACACTAGAAATCTTTATTTTGTTGTTGGCTGTCGTCTGTGTTTGAAGCTACTCTCGAATTTCACTGAACCAGTGAGAATCTTGATCCAAGAACGCTGCAAGAATTACGACTATATATCGTTCGTGAAAATGTGTTCGTACAAAGTTAGTTTTTTTGCGATTTTCCAGTTTTTTACCTGTTATGACCGAGCTTATCTAGGACCAGGAATATTTGGTTAGTTCAGAGATACGCAGGTTTGACTACACTGTCGTATGCACATTCAAGCATCAGCTCTTTGTTCATTGGCTGCTCCCAATTACACCCCAGAATAGATAGCACGTAGTCTGGTCCTTATTTCTTCCTTGCCAGTTTTATATTGGCTGAGAGTCCTCGAGGGCGTGTATTTTAAACTGTGGGCCAGTAGCAAACGTGGATTAGCACTTTAAGCACTATACCCGAGTAAGCAACATTTGCGTAAATATTTCCCTGCCCATATAAAGCATCATTATTCCGGATGTACTTAGTTAGCTACACTCCAAAGCAATTTTTATTAAAATTTTCCTAGGCTACAACATAATATTAACAAAAATGTTTTTAAATAAAATACAGGTTTTTATAGTTTTTGAAATAATCACCATGCCCCGTGCATCCAGTTGAACATGAAAAAAAAAATTGTTTTGGAGCACGTTAAAATGGTCATTTCGTTGACTGACAGCTGTCCGGTAATGAACATTCAACGTCACGTCGTGATTACCAATATAACAAGGTATCCCTGTATTAGTGGGAAAAGGCAAATTTGTATTAAAGCTGGTAAAATTATTCTCACCTTAAAAGTGTTTAATATAAGCCCGGTTAGAGTTTAGGTTGTCATAAATTTATTTATCCGTCCCCAATAATATGCATGGGCGCCCGTTTTTCGCAAAAAGATTCCACGACTAGTTGTACTACAAAAGCATTTAAGAACCACAATCGTGACTGGAGGATTGTAATTGTCACGCGTCTTAGATGTCTGCACGCGTATCACGGATGTTCGGTGTCGTGGCAATTAAATCCTTAGTGACCCAATCAGGAGAGAAAATATTTTGTAACGAAAGGAAATTCGAAAGTTTACACGCAGGACATCGAATTATAGTTCACACAAACAAAATTGCGAAAACAGGTAGACCTAATAATAAGTTAACCAATTCATTCCCTGCGATTTCTAGAGTGCACGTGTATCAGAGTTAATAAACGTACGACAAGAGCTATAGACAGATGGGATAATTACTCAATGCAGTCAGTTTCTTCTTTGTGAATAATGTGATTTGTCGATACTTCTTCATCTGCAGTTTGTGAGTGGTTTTCTCAATGTCGTTTTAGTGGTATAGTTTGACATTACATAAATTTAAAATTAATTTTGTAAAATTTAGATTTATTAGGACATAGGTTATGTATATTTTAGAGACAATTGTTTCATATTTGACTTCTTGTACTACTTGCCCTACTGTAGTCATTATCAGAAGTTAATCAGTAATTAATTTCACTTTATTTCACGTGATAAACAAATAAAAGCACTCAATTGATATTAAAGGTTTTTAACCAGCTGAGTGATATATAACATTTCAAAAGAACAAATTTCAATAGATAGTGCTGAATACATTTTATGACTCCAAAACAGGTGACCCTATAGTTCTTTCTATCTTTCCCCGTTAAGCACCAAGCCCATATTTCCTCGGTTAATAATTTTAAGTAAACCGTATTTTGCCCATATTGTTTTTCTAGCATCTGTAACCACAATAAATAAAAGTTTATTATTTTGTTTTTTCTCAGTCTTACATGAGAAAATACATATTTAAATATATCCATTATAGTTTCAGGGTTTCTCTTAAGAGATTTTGTATGTGATAATAAGGTTTCAATTAAAATACGAAATCTTAACAGAATGTTATAAAGAAATATGTTTAACACTAGATGGCAAAGATACAACCACCCAAAGTGCTCCACGGTTAACTGTGCACGTTTGAAATCAACCTTTTAAAAATATCATTGCTCGTATTTGCATATATTTTTACTGACACACTGAGTGGTAAGCGCCAAGTAAAGTTGGTAACGACGGAGGTATAGAAGCTACATGCCTTAAAGTTGGAATATAAGAGTTTGGTAAACATATGTAAAGAGTGATGCTTTTTTTGTGTTTTATACGTGTAAAAGTAAGAATTAGAAAATTGGTTAAATATTTACTTTTCTAGTAATTTCACAGTTTCATTTGATCGACGCATTGATAAAGTGGTCAGGCCCATGGTAATGTTAATTCTACATATGGTGGATGAATACTCAATGTGCATGCAAGTAGTTCTCAAGCAGGGTTTTAAAAAGTGCTCAGTTTACCGTGAACAGCTTATAACAGGGAAGCAGATATGCAGAAGGGACCATATACTAAAAATGACGTTGACCAATCTCGCTGGCTGCGCACAACCATTCTCCTTGCCCCAGCACTGAACTGCTTTTATGCCAATACGACTAACTAAAACTACGTGAGTTTGATATAATGTTACAATACTGTTTAGTTAACAAGTGCTTTAAGGTGTTTTCATAATTCCCCTAATCAATTAGTAATACAGTTTTATTAAATTCAAATTACTAAACGTATTTTATTAATATAAAAGTGCTTGTTATCTAAAAATAAATAAATAAACAAACATGTTTATCACAGTTTACCATTGGACTGTAACAGTTGTGTTCCTTTCAGGAAGGTCAATGTTGGGTACATGCGCCGAAGACAAATAAGCGGTCTACAATATCTTTAGTCTATGGAGGGGATTGTTGGGAGCAGAATGTTTGCAGCGACTGTAGTTGGTATCTGAGATGACCTCCCCAACCCCTCTGGGCAGCGGAGCACAGGGGCGTGATGTTGGCAGGCCGCAAGTACTCCCTGCCCCTTCGCGCACCGGGAATGACGTGCCTGGAGGAGGCCTGTCAGGCGGGTTGCCCACCTCGCAGGGGAGGCGCACTGACCGTACTGGAAGCACAGAGGTAGTGTGCTCACATCGCGCTGCGCTGCAACCAACTACCCGTCCACCGCACGCTGTTAACACTTTAAGGCGATACACCATTTGTAGCTCTAGCAATGCCAAAATGAAAATTTCTGTACTCCAAAAAGGCAGAATTCTTAGTATATATGTCATTGTGCGTCTCTAATTTCTGTCATGATCATACAAAAACAATGCATCTTAGAAAAAAAAAACCTGAAAAATTTACATTTCATTGTATTCAAAGTATTCCCCACTTTTTTAATCAAACCTTAGAAAAATCACACCATGCATGGCATATTTAGCTATTTCCTCTATATGTATTTTATTACAAGAGTTTTATACATCTGTCAACATAAAAATATCTTATTTTTCCTTAAATGAAAGATTTATATTAATAAATTATAATATGTAATTAATAATAAATATGTATAAACACAGTGAGAAAACATGTGTGTAGGTAGCGCCTAGTAATAAATTGTTCCCATGCGAAATATTACTACAACTCAGTGCGCACGACTTTGGTGCGTTCCCTTTTGCTGTAACTTCCTAGACGTAGATTGCACAAGGCGGAGAAATATCCTAGAAGAAAATTTTTATAAGAATTTCAAAAAATTGTGTAGCAACCGCGAAGGGATTTTACGTTTGGTTACCTACATAGTTCGCCTTATAATTTGGCTGCAGATTTAATTTCAATGTGTTTTATCCTTTGACTCGTGTCACTGGTTGAAAACTTGCACAGTACGTCCCAAGTACACTTGGTAAAGGCTCAAAGATTTAGCAGCCAAACACTCTCAAAGCGATCGCACAGCCAAATAACGCCATATTTTTTCTAGTAGCGAATGAAAGAACGAATTGTTATCCATTAAACTCGTATAAAAAGCAGTGATGTATAACACGTTACGAAATACTAACACGAATTTCGCAAGTCTCTAGTTGTTATTTAACTACAGGACAGTCTTCATTACCGTACACAGATTTGAATACAATTCCTTATTTTACTGGCTGTTGAACGAGTACTTTGCTGCAGTGATGACAATAGAATGGTAGAAGTTGGTAATACATAGGACAATAAAATGGGTGATCTTGCAATGAAGGATATACGCTAGTACTTAATTGTAGCATATCACGAATATCAATCAGTTTTTAACGTAGAATTGATGATTGTACTTTTTGGGGGCAAATATATGTGTAGTTTTCGATGCTACAGATACGGAATATTTTGATGTGCTTTAGCGATAAAATCTAACTACCTTAATAACAACCACACAATTATTTTGATTTATTGATTGGCTTTCTATTTTCGGGATTCTTTAGTATTTCATCACAACAACAACAAATTTCCATGAATAAAAAATTTTTTTATAAATTAACTAAGAAATATGATTTTTACGAGATTTAGTAACTTTGCACTTTAAAATAATTTACCTCAGAACCACTGGCATGATTGAATGATTTGAATAAATTCAATATCGGAGTAACGTGATTCTGATTGGACTAGTCACGCAATAAAATGCCTTCTCATAAATATGTGCTGTCGGTAACTAAGGAAACGCTGCATTTATGCACGTAGGTTATTGAAATCTAGTCTGCGCGTGGATCTCTTCCTGAAAAACAGGCATCACTTTCAATAACTCAAGTAATCACGATGGACCCCATATCATACTACATACGAAAATACTATGACTGAAATGCACTCGACTTAGCGCTACTACATAGTACTTAAGTACACAGAAGTGAATTTGCGTGACGGTTTCTTTGATGTGGGCATACCCGTCTACTAATTTGCCATGCGAGGCTCTGAAAATTGGCGTTTTGTAAGATTGGTTACTGAGTGCTGCAAATTATTTCCTATTGGCTGGGCTGGCTCCTCGTAAGTAAATCACCGGATGCTGATTGGCGAACGGCGTCATGCCATGCTACTGGCAAAGGAAACCAATATTGAAAGCGAATGTGTAATGGATCATAAATATTTACATAAAAAACCGCACAAGAAAAATTTAATTCAACAACAATTGAATTTTTATTAATTTAATAAACACAACATGTTTAGGTACAATACTAAAATATCGCACAAAACTGGCCCATAAAAAATGAAAACATTAAAATATAATAAACTCAAAGTTTGACTTCGGGAAGCTATATATATACCTAATCTAGATGCCTGACAGCCCTAAAAAAATTGTAAGTAATGGCCCTATCATAGCCACCGCCGATAAAATTTGACACGTTAAAATACATGTTAGACAACAGAAACCATAATAAAAGGATTTGTACTCCATTCATAAGCGTATAACAAAGGGAGCACACAGCGGAGTACATGAAATAAAGGAAAAATTAAGGCGGCGACAATTTCTTCAATCCGATAGCACTTAAGTGTTCAACGTATGCCAGCATATAACGTTAAAACTAAAAAGAATTTAAACGTTTAGAAAAGAGAATTTTAAATATGGCCCCATCATTAAAATGTGTACCCCTACCAATACTCTTCGTCACACAGATATAGACATACAAATAAAAAAAACCAACAGCTATCACACGCCTTGGTCCAGTTAATTACTTCAGCACCGCCAACCGAGCTAATCGTACATCATAATTAGGCAGTGAAAGCCTCGGAGGAAGTTAAGCGGTGACCAGGAAAAGCCGCGCAGCTGGAGTTGTCAGCAGCAATCGCAGTCGTAGTTGAGAAACCCGGCCAGACAGCCAACAAACCCTCCAGCCCTGCCGCAGCGACAGAAGGCCTTTATATACCAGAACCTGAAGACGCGGTGCTGCGCAAATACGAAACGGACGGATGAGGGAGGAATCAGGGTACAGAGCCAAGGAGATAAAAGCGTGAGGAGACTGTACTATGAAAAAAAAGTGCGCTGGATTTCCCATATCAATTAAAACAGTCCGCCGCATACGTAAGTGGCTCCACGCTCCACGCAGTCTCACCCTCTAAAACTGGTGATCTAATCAAAGTAAAACTCTATCTAAAGTTATCAAACATTACAGTAAGAATACCAGTAGAAGTTCACGAAGACAAAGTTCATAGACAAACAAAATCTTGAAATAGAAGAGACATAACGTAAATTTCGAACTAAGTTCATCAGTGGTCCAGTCGATCAAACATCTACAATTCTTCACAGTAACAAAGTCCCATTTCAAAGGGATAATCATGTTCACCAGCAACCCCGGGGATACCATCTTGAGCTACACCACGCGTAAAGTCAGCAGTCTGCACGGACTCTAGTGTGAGGCGGGAAGCAGGCAACAGGCGCTGGTGGAGATACATCCCCAGGACAGAAGCGATACTCCCAGGGATGAAACGTCACAGTGGCTGGAGGGTTGCGAAGGCTTCCACAGTCCAGATTTCGATGGGCGCATCCTCAACGCTCGGGCGTAAATTAAAAAAAAAATAATTGGCTTAAGAAAGAGGAGGATATCATTTCGTTTAAAGGTATGAACAAGTAACAGGAACACGTAAGCGATTACAAAATTCAGTGACTCAGTTTTAACTACAATAATTTGGAAGCAAATCAACTAAAAAAAGATAAATATTTTAGGAACATAGAGTGAAACCTCGGCAAACTATGGTCTTTAAGTGTATTTTTTCAGATTACTAACATGATTCTTCCTGAAGTCACGAATGGCTCCAGGTAGCCTCAACATTACCGTATTTGCATTTTAAAAGGTGCTTTTTCGAAAAGGGCTAGTATACATACGGATAAATTTTGAGATGATGCCCTTGCAACTAACAGATAATGTACAATTTTTACAAGTTACTAAATCCCGGGCCGAAAATAGGACTCCAACCTGAGATTTATCCAAGCACGTAGCCACATCACGCTTACAATTGTCAGAATGTGAAGCGATCTAGGGTAGGTGTTTTTAAATGTGGAATCGGAAAAATTACGGTAACACCAAATATTTATAGGGTTAGGCTCACGTGCCGTCCTAGGAATGATAGAGACGGAGGAGTTCCTGTTGACTCATAAAAAGCACTAGTGAACCCTACATTAATAAATTACAATTACCTTCCTCATAACAAGTGTTCCTGGCTATAAAATATTGTGAGAGAAAAATATAGATTAATTTAAATTTTCAACCTGGTTATCGTTTGGAAATAAATACTAGAATTGAAATGTTTAATGTATCAACGAAAACACACACAAAAAAAATATAAATTAAGAATAAGAATAAAATAATACACCAAATTTGAAGGTCCATAATATTACAACCAAATAACCTACAACCTTGATAAATTAACCGTGGAACTGTGAAGTTTGTTTACCACGCATTCATGAATGTTCAATGTGACCAATACGAGCAGCCCGAACCAGATCTATGCGATAATCAAACTCGTTCCACACTCTTGTCAGCATGTCCTGTGTTACGGTTTGGATGGCGTCCGCAATTTTTGTTTTGAGGTCGTCAATGTTAGCCGGCAACGGTGGACGAAACACTTAATCCTCTATGTACCCCTATAGAAAAAATATCGCACGGGGTAACATCCAAACTTCTTGGGAGTCAGTGATGAAGAGCCTGGTCACCAGCTGCTCCTCGACCAATCCAGCGTTGCGGCAACGTCTCGTTCAGATATCCGCGAACAGTTAGGTTACAATGGGGTGAGGCACCACTCTACTTGGAAATTAAGTCCCTCGCCCCCTCTTCTAACTGAGAAAACAACCACTGTGTAAACATGTCCAAATAAGGGATTCCAGTAACAGTAGTCTCGTGAAAAAAGAAAGGGCCGAAAACAGTATATTTGGATACAGCGCAAAACACATTCACTTTGGGGGATGCGCACTCGTGTTTGGTGGTTTCATGTAGAGGCTCCTGACCCCATATCCGCACGTTTACCGGTTCACCTAACCATTTGAACGGAACGTTGCTTCACCGCTTAAAGCCAGCTTAGACATAAAGGCATCGTATACCTTGTTCTGGGAAAGAAGGAATGCGCAGAAATCACGTCTCAGTTCTTTATCCCTTTCGGTAAGAGCCTGTACAAGCTGTAACCTGTATGGTTTGTACAGCAATCGCTTTCGCAACAGTGTCCATACCAACGATTGGGGGATTGGCATTTCCCTGCTAGCTTGTTGAGTTGATTTTCTCGGACAGCGAACGAACGCTTGTTGAATCCGTTTCACATTCTCTTCGGACATACGCGGCTGCCTGGAACTTTTTCCTTTGCAAAGGCACTCTGTGTCACGGAACTGATGAAGCCAACATACAATACTCCACCTGTCAGGAGGATGACGTCCGTATTTATGACGGAATTCACGTTGAACAGTCGTAACCGATGCACATTTAGCAAACTGAATAACACAGAATGCCTTCTGTTGTTCCGTCGCCATCGTGATGCGGACTAACACACAACACACGCTCATAGTGCGATGACAGACGCTCCCAGTGTCATCTCTTGGCACATAAAAGAAAAATCAGATCGTCCCCTTCACGTTGACGTGTCGAATGCGAGCTCGCTTCCCTTTCTCCACCTCAAACCGAGTGTTACGAACGCCATCCAAACTGTAACACCGGACATGCCGACAAGAGCGTGGAACCAGTTTGATTATCGCGTAGCTGTCGTTCGGGCCGCTCATAGTGGTCAAACTGAAAATTTATGAATGTATGGTAAGCATACTTCACGGTTCCGCGGTTCATTTGATTGGTCAATCAAGGTTGTGGGTGGTTTGGCTTCTTATTAAATACCTTTAAATTTGGGGTATTCTTTTATATTCACTCGGTATATAAATGTATGTATATATATAAACTGCTGACCAAAAATAGCGAACATTATTGGTTATTACTCTGGCAGGTTTACCCAAAATTTTCCGAACGTGCTCACTTAAACTATAGAAGAGGCCTTCATGTATTTTAAGCGCAAGCAAATTACAAATTTTGTGGAAGTATCTCACAGTATCAATATAAAAACATTACCTATTTTAGGTTGTGCAAGGGGACCAAAATTATCCAAATAAACCATATGCCACTGGCAATCAGAAACCTTCACAGTGGTATGACCAAAATTAATTTGAGGAACACGCTTACACTTTTGGCAGTCATCGTGGGAACGGACATATTGAGAGACATCAGATTCAAAAGCTGGCCAAGCAAATGTTTGATTTATTCATATATTACCTCCGTAAATTAAATCCTGAAAATATTTTAGCACCGTGATGCGAAGAATCTTAGGTACCACTAACGTTCTAGCTTGACAATTTTTCCAGTAAATTTGGGGCATCTCACAATTTGACAAAACATTCAGTAAAACCTTGTATTATGCCTACAGTTAGTGATACATTTTCTGAAATGGCCTCAAAATCCCCAGTATTGTAAATATGTAGTAGTGCGTCATCATATGGATTGTCCACTCCACGGATATGATGGAATTTAAGGTGGAAAAACAAAACTGAGGCACCAAATAGCGCAATTTTCCAATTTATGGGGATAGTTTAACACCCAGGTCAGGTCTTGACTATCCGTATAAGTCGCATTCATAATGCTTGATGTAAGAAGAAAATTTGTACAACCCATAAAAACATGCAACTGTCTCCTTCTCATAAATACCTACTTGCTTGGTTGTACGACCAACTGTAAGCTTACCTGCAGTTTAACTAAAACAGTACATTTTTTTCCCTCTCTACTGATTGTTAGAGTGCGTTCTGCCTTAATGGTGTCTGGTGAGACAATTTTGCTGGTGCATGGTAACAGATTTTCCAATATAATCAGTATCTCTTTTGTTTGCTGACTTGTTTTGTGAGTGATAGAGAAAGTGAAGAGATTTGGGCGGCTCTTAACATCGAGGTCTTGAAAGTCGACGAGGGTGAAGCAAGGTGAGTATGGAGCAGGGTCGGAATGCAAGGGTGGGTGAAACGGGAGATCCCCGAGAAAACAAATGAACAGCGGCATCGTCCGATACGATTCCCACATACGAAAATCCGGGGGTCAACCCCGTCGGGATTCGAACCAGGTTCACCTTGGTAGTATTCCACCCACCTATATTGTGGGTGGAGTGCATTCGTCAGATTGACCAAAGGTTGGAGAGGGTAATGTTAATACAATTTAATTTATTGGTGTGGTGTCATTCGTCTGCTGGCTATGGTGCTATGGGGGACCTCCGTAAATGTAAGTTATTAGAAATAATTAAAAAATAATAATTTCTAGTATTCGTTATGCATTTTTTATAAATTATTAGGAAGTTTTTGAGGCTTTCGACAAACATTTAGGTTCAAGGTTAGAGGTCAACGGGGTCAAGGTCAAAGTTCAAGGTCACCGGCATCTAACATAGTGGATAAGATGGCGGACAGAACCAATATGGCTGATGGTGAGGTCTGACTCCGGACCCTGGACACTGTTTATCGATTTGGCATATCCTATGCCTATAAAACCAATATGACCGCCACTTCTCTACTCTCGAGAAGCAACCCTCCGAAAACGTAAGTTTTTTCAACAAATTTATAATAATACTTTTAATATTTTTTTAATCATTTGAAATATTTTTATAATTTTTAATAATATTTAAATAATTTTTTTATAATTTTTTTGGGGGATTATTGAACATTTATGGATTGTGAAGATAAAAATTCACCGGGGTCAAGGTGAAAGGTCAAGGTCACCGACATCCAACATAGCTGACAAGATAGCCGCAAAGGAACTGGAATGACATAGCTAGAACGGTTCTGAGCTCCGATACCAGATTCCGATGCGCCCACCTTCCCATTTTTCTTCTACTTCAGTTTATTCAACAAAATATTATGTCAACAGTAAAATTTATTTTCGTCCAACACTATAAGGTTTTCTTTATTCAATTATGTATTTTGTTTGATGGAATTAATGAATTTTGTAGTTTTTCAAGCTTTTTTTACTCAAGATTTTGTTTGGACAACTAAATATATGTTTGGCTAAATACAAATAAATATTGTGCTGCAAATTTTAAAGAGTCCCATAACATAAAAAAGGTAAACTTCAACTAAAAAAAATATGCTTGGGCAGTTGCTCAGTTTCGTTTACACGGGTTTTTCACTGGGTGACTGTGGTATCGGGGGTTAATTTTTTTTTATCACGGACATGGCTTCACGGCGCAGTTTTTGTTTCGCAACGTCCCGTGGCGCTCGTGTTGGATGGAGAACAGGGACAAGAAAGGGAATTGGGGGTGGTGTCGACCCGTCCCGTGTTGCCCCTGAACTTTCCCACAGAAACTCCTCATTTCGCTTTTTAATTAAGGCATCTTCGGCCACGGACCACAGCTCTACTGCCGAAAAGAAAGGAGGCTGCAATTACTGTTTTGTTGCGTGTTCCGTTACAGGCGCTCCGCAACGCCTCGTCAGTCGCTCGAGGTTCTGAGCAGAATCGGCAGCCATTCCCTGTCCCGTGGCAACAGAATAACTAAATGTACAAAAGCATATTATGAGGTCAGCTCGGTTCACGATGAAACACATGTACGTAACGAACGTGTACATATCAAAAGGAAAGTAGGTATTCTTTATGGCACTGTTCATGATCATCGTGTACGTATACAGACCTAACATATACTAAAACCTTGAACCATGCCATAAAGAATACCTACTTTAATTTCGATACTTACATGTTTTCTATCGTAAACCAACCTTTAGCGTAGAGTCAATACGGGGTAGAGTGCTCATGAAGGCTGCGCAATAGCCACTCAATTCCGGCAATGGGCTGCTTTTCTGCCAATAGTACTATCAAAAACAACGTGAGTATTATTTGAGGTTCGACCATTATTTATGTTAATAAGTTCATTGATGTGTATGTACGCGTCACATTACATATTTTTAAAGCAATTCATAAATAAATAATGTTCGGAAACTGAGTACCCAAACTCCAGACATACTTTCTTTGAACCAATAGTAGGTTTATGTCTAAATATTGTTTTCAAAATTTGCAGCGTACAACACCTGCAGAACAAGGTGGTGCGATCATGTATGTAAAACAAGTTGCATAGGTCGTAGGCGCGCGACAATAAATAATTACATACATAGCGTTGCACGCCTACTTCCCATTCAACTGGTCCTACACGTTTGATTGCGCCGCCTTGTTCTCCTAACGTTGTACACCCCAACTTTGAACACAATTATATTATGTAAAAATTACTTTTCTGGATATACGTGCAAAGGGCTTTTGTAAAACGATTGGTCCAAAAGAATTGTGTATCGTGTTTGCGCACTAAAATTAGTAACACTGTATAATGTATATTCAAGCTAGTCGTATTATTATGTTCATATTAAAGGGACGTACGATTGTTGCAAATTCAAATGTAACAGACACGTTTTTTGCTATTGACAGTCGTATTACCAATGAGCATGTCAACGTACGGCACACGTGCAGGAGACAAAAATCTTTCTACCTCATTTTAGTCTACGCGAGTTACGGCCGTGTGTACCCGACAACTCGGTTCTCAAGAACTCGATGTTAGGAGCGGCCGAAATCTCTCCACCCACTCCATCCTCACAACATTGCGCTGTGTTATACCGCCAGTCAAACGAGGGTCTGCGGGATCACATTGGCCTTTTTACTCCGCATGCGTTTGTGGGAGGTCAGTGTTACTTGTAAACGTATTTCTGCTCATCAATATCTCACATAATGTCACAATAAAACTGGACCACCTAAACTAACTTAGGAAAGTAGGTGAATACGTATTTTTACACTTAAAAGTAACCTTAACTAAAAATTACAATACACTACTATCGGAATGAGATTTAATTTTGTTTTTGTTTAAACTAACCAGTCGCTAAATATAGTTGTTTCGAACACAGCGTCTTGACAGGGAGCCGGGAACCAGAAGCTTTGTAAGGAAATTACAAACCCCATGCGTTTGTATTCCGCTTCGGTGGCGGCCATATTGGCAGCCAGTGCCAAAATTTGCCAAAATTTGCATAACAATTAAAAAAAATTTTTTTATCACAAAATAAATTTTCAAAAATAAAATTTTTTCGAAATTAACGTTTTTAAAAGTTTGATTTAATATTTCAAAAGTGTTATTAAATAATTCAAAATTTCCAAAAAAATATTTTTCTCGCTCATTCCCTGGCGGCCATATTTTTTCATGGAGGCTCCCTAAGCCGACACCAAGGAGTCGGCCATGTTGGTTGTGGCTCCCAAAGACGCCGCCCAGTCGTTATGTCATGCTCTGGTATTCAAGGGGCCGCGGTGTCGCAATGGATAGAGTGCAACTTCACGCACTTGCATTCACGCACCGACGATGGCTCCCAACAGAGACGACAGCCAGGACATAGCTTCGGGACTTCACGCTCTCGCATTCCATTGGAAGGGGAGTGCCGCGGTGATGCAATGGATGGAGCGCAACTTCACGCTCTTGCATTCACACACCGACGATGACTCCCAAAAGAGACGACAGCAAGGACATAGCTTCGGAAATTCACGCACTCGCATTCCATTGAAAGGGTGCCGTGGTGATGCAATGGGTAGAGCGCAACTTTACGCTCTTGCATTCACGCACCGACGATGGCTCCCAACACAGACGACAGCCAGGACATAGCTCCAAGACTTCATGCTCTCGCATTCGATTGGAAGGGTGCTGTGGTGACGCAATGGGTAGAGCGCAACTTCACGCTCTTGCATTCATGCACCGACGGCGCGGCTCCCAACAGAGATGCCAGCCAGGACATAGCTTCAGGACTTCACGCTCTTGCATTCCATTGGAAGGGTTCCGCGGTGACGAAATGGGTAGAACGCAACTTCACGCGCTCGCATTCCCAAAAGAGACACCATAGATGGCAAGTTAAATGTCACGCTCTAACATTCCATTTCAATGGGGGCCACAGTAGCATAGTGGATAGAGCGGATGTTAAAACATCATGCTCCTGCATTCTCATGGAGTGATGCAGTGTATAGAGCGCAGCAGCTCCCAAGAGACATGCCAGCCATGAAAAAAAATGCGCTAGAGCCTTGCATGTGTCGAGAGAGAGACAAAAAAATTATATATAAGTCCTACCATCATACACACATGCTCTCCCCCCTCCCAGCAGCAGCATACTTACATACACGTGCGATCGCATATGCGTCCAAGAGCGAAGTGGCAGGCCGCGTCACACATCCTGGCCATCGACACTTACCTTATGCCATGTTGTCCTCCCAATTACCATCGACATGGCCTAAACATGTAGATGGGTCCCGAGCTTGGAACCGGGCTGTACACTATTCCTATGACACTACCAATATAAATAAAATAAACATATTGGTAACATCACAAGTATAGTGTACAGGCTGGTTGCAACGCTGCAGACAGTGGAAAAGCGAGTGCTTTAGGCAATGGGAAAAAAATTTATATATAAAATTTAGAGAAGAGCACTACAGTGTGAACCAAGACCGTGCGAGGGTGGGACAAAAGATAGAAGGAATCATATGTTTGACAATTAGCAGCATGGTGGATAAAGACACACACACACACATGACAAAAAAATAATAATAATAGGAACAATTGGAATTGACACAAGAAGTAGTATGGTGGAAACCACCACTTTTTAAAATAGCGTGACAGACGACTGCAAATAAAAACAGGAGCTGTACAAAACAAAGCGTGAAACAAAACAAGCGTGCCAAGGTGGTGATGAACATTTCGTTAAGACATCAGGGGAATGGAAACAAGAGATAGATGGAGTCGCAGACGTGAAAATATATATCACTTGCAGGAATATCTCGTGTGGAGAAAGTTGTAGTCACATAAGTGACAATATATATGAAGAGCAGTAGCATGAGGTTATCAAGAATGGATGACATACAAAACGAATGCCAAGCTGATGGCAGATGACAAACATACACTTAAATACGTAAAAAATTAGCATATTATACAGCATGTTGTGAAAACCATGACTGTTGGTATACCTGGCAAGGCGACAACGGCTTGCATGTGCTCCAGTATACCTCCGAGAAAATAAAAACATGTACAGGATGTGCTGGTAACAGGCCTGGCAAGTAAGATGAGCGCTTGCATGCGCTCCAGCGTGTTACAATCCTGTATACCTGTCAAGGAGAAGACTGCAACCCTTGCAAGGGCTACAGTACACTGTATCAGACAGCGTGTAGGCCAATAAAATAGTATACCTGGCAAGCCATCCGGTCTTGCAAGGGCTCCAATATAATGCAGGAAACAAACTGATAATCTACCTGAGAATGTTAGGAACGTGCCTCTTGAACGCACTATAGTAGACTACCAGGCAGCACACCTGGCAAGCCTGCAACACACTTGCACGCGCTACAGCATGCTTATCTAAAAATATGGCTACCAAAAAAAAAACCCTCAGCAGTATACCTGACAAGTGGAATACGAAGACGCCTGTAAGTTCTCCAGTACACGCTGGGAGAAATAACATCTCTCCGAGACGACATACATACATAACTACATAGGCCTGACCCAGAGCTGTTTTTTTCTTTTTAGGGCTGATAACCATAGGGGACGGTATGAATGGCATCATCCAGGACTTTTCGCTTGTCGTCCATCCACGAAAGCGCAAGTTTTTGTTCGCGCGCTCGGTGTAAACTTCGTGATGGTACGAGCTTATACTGCCGACCTCNAAGTTTTTGTTCGCGCGCTCGGTGTAAACTTCGTGATGGTACGAGCTTATACTGCCGACCTCTACTCTCATGCTGCGCTGGGCCAAAAGGATCCGCCGATAATCGTCAAACGTTAACGTGTTTTCAACTACGCACCTCTGTATCCCCTTCGCGTATTTAGCCACCGTATTCTGTGCAGCAGTACGCATACATCTTCGCAACAGTCCGACAAACTCAACCATAGTTTTACCAGCGCACTCATCCTTAAACTTCCCAATCACATTGGCGTTGACTGGAGAATAGCAGGGATGAGTGGGAGGGTAGCCGCTAGTGTCGAACTCCAACATGAGTGCTGGGTCAGAGGCGAGGTCACTGTAAAATTCAGCACATTCGAGCTCCATTACATAGGAATCGGTGTCCATATAGGAGAGACTGACACTGCTCCCATACCGCGATCACATCATGTTGTAGTAAAAGCAGTACATGAGTGTCTTTGACAGGTCGAGTACGGCAAACCCAGCGTATATGGGCTTGTCAAACTTTACGCTCTCTTGGCATAATTTGACTAGGGACAACGACNGTACGGCAAACCCAGCGTATATGGGCTTGTCAAACTTTACGCTCTCTTGGCATAATTTGACTAGGGACAACGACTGACTGTATATCGTTCTGCATTTGAATGCATGTTTAGCAATGAATTTCTTCACCAGAACTTCTCTACACATGAGTTCCATACCCTGTTTTTTGTGCTTATTTTCCATAAGTTCGCCATGTGTTGCATTACTCATTTATTAAAAAAAGTCCTTCTCGAAGGTGTTCGTGGCTGCCTGACGTTTCGTCGTATTCATGTCTATTTACGGCTTTAACGACGCCTTCTGCTGGAATTGAAGGACACGGTGAACAGCCTTCAGCCGCAACCCATGATACAATGCTTGCTTCAGAGTACGGTAATGTATAATATAATGAATCTTGCTCTCCAGGGTCGCCATGAGTTTAGCGTGTTTGGACGCGGGGGGACGCTCGTTCACTAGCAAGAATGGAAGATACATATGCGCTTCGTGAAGAGCGGAAGGGTATTCTTCATCTACCTCCAGTATGTAGCCGACATATCCGTCGTCCGGCACGCTCANGCTTCGTGAAGAGCGGAAGGGTATTCTTCATCTACCTCCAGTATGTAGCCGACATATCCGTCGTCCGGCACGCTCATCACATCGATGTTTGTGGCAGTCCATTCGAACTCGGCATATGGAAGAGGCAGAGACATCGTCCAACCATATAAATTATTGGCATCGAAATACTGCAGGTAGGTAGATGGCTTGCTGGCATCAAACGTCTCAGGTACATGCCTATTATTGGCAAGTGCGTGCCACTTAATACATGAGCCACCCCTCCCTGGATACATTCCTCAATAAACAAGTGCATATCATAGTCGCAGAGTAACTCTAATTCCACCTGCGTCTTGCGCAATATTGCGTCAAATGAGATTCCGGGTGCGCTAACATAGCGCACACAGTCGAGACTGTACGTGCTCAGACAGAGCCCCCGGAAATTCTCGGAGACGTCGCACAGAATCAACACGTCTGTCTTCAAGTAGAGCTCCGAATAGTGTTGGAGGGTGCGACAGCCGAACACATCCCAGACGGTTTGTGCATGCTGGTACTCTTCCGCACTGACGTTCCCCCCAGTAAGCCTATTATAGAATGATTCATAGGGGAAGACGCCTTTCCTGGTTAGCAGCTCTAGCTCGCGCTCTACCATGAAAAAGCGAGATGTTGTGTGGAATTCGCAGGACGGCAGATTCTCCGCAAGCATTGCCAGGCTGGCAGACATTAACCTATAAGTATAAATGACCTGTATAGCGAACTTGTCACCCAATCTGATACTGAAGGTGATTAACATTTCCTCGGTATGTGGAGTAATAAATATGTTCTGGGTATTGTAGCCAAGCTGCTTAATAATGAAATTGGCATCATACATCAAGTTATGGAAGAGTATTGGCAGTCTCTGGGGCCGGCGACGAAGCTTTTTGCAGTTATTACATGATGCCCCAATACAACTGGAAGTGAAATGATCATGGTCATGTATGTTTCGGTTGGTGTAGGTGAACACGCCAGAACAGTGGCAGCAGGTAGTGGCTAGAGCATAGCCAGCCTGTTCCCCATGTGTTAGTGCNGTGAACACGCCAGAACAGTGGCAGCAGGTAGTGGCTAGAGCATAGCCAGCCTGTTCCCCATGTGTTAGTGCTCGCCTAGGTTCAGACTGACTGTATATGTCTTTCACCAGGAGACCTCTCCTAACCACCTCTTCCAAGAAACATTTCGACGCACCTTCGCCTGTGTAAATGGTTACACCCGGGGGTAGGCTGGTCGTCTTGGAGGCCGGAATAATTGCATTGTCTACCTTGATGTATATGCCATAAGAATAGGGCTCGTGTTTTTGGTACCTATATGTGTAGGACGCGTCCAGGTTCGGCTGACACGTCTGCACAGGCACCAGCATCGCCTCGAAGTCTGCATATACCATGATAGGTAACTTATCGCCGTTTTAGTAATTCTGGAACTTGAGCACAGGCGGCTTGCCGTCCGCGGCAGGCTGCGGCATGTCCGCGTGAACAGTACTGTCGTCATTACATTACCGCTTCTCCTCGGCCAGAGTTTCGGCACCCGTCAACCTGTTCACATGTGGTTGATTATCATATGCTTTGAAGCAGAGCTTACAGACATCAACGTGAGCAGCGTGTGTTGTCACCTGGGAGCGTACCAGACCCGAGAAATTTTTTACATAAGAATAGTGCGAGTTCTGGTCCTCCACAGTGGTGAGCAGCAGCAAATCAAAGTGTTGGGCCAGTTCTTCACCTGTCACCCATATATGCACTACTTTCGTATTCTCGTAGAGTGCACAAATATTAACGCTGACCCCCCGGATTAGCTCTCTCAAACCTAGCTATTTGGCATAGAAGGGGGGTGGGATCTATTGTGGTAAAGTCGAAGCATGTCTCCAGCCTGATTTAATGCTGGTCGACGGGCTGTGGATTCGCCCCCTCTACAAAGCATGCCAGTATCGCCCATTTAAAGTACTGCAGGTCAGCATTGTGAAGGTTGATAATCGCCCCTTTCTCCGCGAAACCTGCTGGCAAGGGAATGTACGACGAGACTCTTACGGGATCGAGCTTATTCACGCGTAACTGGACCTGTTTCACGGCGGTGAGTATGTGTGTATGTGTGAGTATGTGTGTATAAATGACAAACATGCAAGTGACGTTAAACACAACACAGCACGGCCAGTACACACGCAACACTCTAGTTAAAGTACAAATAAAAATCAACTTTGTGTTTATATATTTATATATATTGAGTGGGGAAAAAAAAAATACAAGTGAGTTTACTGGGTCTCGACCCCAGGAATACTACACCTAAGGGATGCGTTGAACAGGGGGAGGGAAACAGTGAAATGGTAAGCATCCTCCTCCTCCTGGGTCTCGAACCTGGGGTGATATGCATACAATGCAGTAGCCGCCGAGGCCTTAACCTGCAGGAGATGCACGCAGGATATGAGTCAAGTTTACAGTCATCGTGCTGTAATGTATACAGAATGACTGGTAGGGACCGGTTCTGAAGCGGTCAGCCAGTCGTCCGTCACCGATTAAGGACAGTGTAGTGGGGAAAAAAACAGACTACCGGGAGTGTTTATTATATCTAGTACTAGTACCTCAGCCCAGCATGCCCCCCCCCCCCNNCCCGGTGAAGATTGAACAACTGCAATAAATAAATCCTCTGGAATAGTAGAACACTGCATGTTCGCGAGGGCCGCTGTTAAAACTAAGAACGGAAAGTAGTTACTTGTACGAGACACACAAGGGCGGCTGCGTTGGCTGTCAAGTGATATAAACTCCCAATGAACAACAACCATCCACAGCACAAGCGATAGATCGGTTACCTGATGTATGTCTACTCTCCAACACACACATACACGATGCAGAAAAACACTTACCCAGAATGGACGCTTGGTAGCGAGTGGCAGCAGCAGATGGCTGATAACTGTCGGGGGTGCTGCGGATGCGTCTTGTGGTACGCGCAGAGCGCTGAAGCAGCCAGATGCGGACGTGGAGTATATAGAAATACACGTACGGTTCAGCGTTCCGGCAACAAGCGAAAGTGCAGCGTTCTGCGAGGCTGTATATATACCCCCTAGCACAATAGACCAGCATGGAGATACTCGTCAACCAGTTATGTCACTGGCCTTGTGCAGTCGGAACCGCAGGTACAGCTAGTCGCACACAGAGTATGGTGGTACTTGCGTGTATCATAACATGTCCCTTAATGGTGTGTGTACAACTTATGCTTACAATCTACTGTCAAGTCGTGTTCGTGTGAGGTCTCCACCCAGAACATACATTTTCCCTACTTGCGCCTTGGTGATAGGCAAGCAGCAACGTGTCTGTGTACTGCATTTTGCGGTTACTGTAAAATAGCAATGGTTTTTAATTTTTGTTATGACAGGTCTTTCTCTACACTTAGAAATAAGGACACTCACACACACAAGTTTCAGAACACATATATTGTCACATAAATAGGTATACATATTTGCGTGATTACACACAACACCAGAATTTCTCTCACCATACACCTTACAGGAAAGGTATTGTTTGTGGTTAAACACACATACATCGTGTTTTAATTGCGCTTACGCATATGTACCACAAAACAAGTAATGGTCAGTTGTTACACACAAAAAAATCATGTACGAAGAGAAATAGGTATTACAATTCCCTTTTTTCATTTGCAAACAAAACAGTTGTGAGTAACCAACACATGCACACACACACACACACATAGAGTCTCACAAGAAGTACGTACATTGCGCCTTCTACCATTTACATTGTTAACATTATCGTACATCAAGTACGAAGAATTATACATATACCTTCAATTACTTTTATGCAAAACACAAGGCACTTTTTCAATTATGTGAACACATCAAAACAGTAACAAGAGCTATACAATATAAGCAAATTTTTTTTGTTAAAAATCATTACGAATAAAACCTTTTTATGTAACCCCATCTTCCTATTACGGTCAGGGCGTGGCGCTCGTTGGCGAGGACTCTTAACGGTAGCAATTGTCTTCTTCCTATGTTTGGAGGCGGCAGTGGGCGGCCGGACAGCGTCACCGGTGATGTCAATCACGATGGTAGAACCCTTCTTCGAACGTTTGGCGGCGATGGGGACGACAACAGGCAGCTGGGCGGCAAACTCCATCACGGCAGCAGGAACAGGAGTCTCCGACATTGGTACACAGTCAGGAAGGTGAACTCGAATCGCATTGTTCAGCAAAGAGTGCGTAATCACCTCGTCTGCACCACACTGCAAGGGAGTGTCTGTGCTTATATTGTGAACTACACATCTCCCCACTACATTGCAGTCGATCATGTGTGGACATGTCCCATACGAAACCGGTGTGTGGGCAAACAGCCAATGTGCTATGATGTCACACTGTTCACTATACGAGCGTGCATCTGGAGTTGTGGTGCCGGCTGGATCTCCTGCGGCTGCAAGTTCATAGGTGATGGCGCGGTCCCCAGGCATCACACTGCCGTAGGCGGTCTCCGGACGGAACGGTACGTTCATCTCGAGCTCACTGAAGTCGACTGGTAGGTAAACAGTGCGTTTATATAGCATTTACACACTGTCGACACGAGCTTTGACCAAAAGCAGGAGGAGACGTGCAAGTAGACCGTACACAACCTGGCAGCATTTGCACTACTGCGACAAGTCAGTTCACCCTCGACCGACGCCGTACCACCTTCACTCTTCATTACGGAATAAAAAAACCTCTGTTGGTTTTGTTTAAGCGTTACTTATATACGGCCTCCTACACACACACACGTGTACATGAAGCAAGTGAAGCACTTGTCATTTCAATTGAAGACACAACATACCTATGCACCACATTGCTGAGTCCATTTACTACCACAGTCTACCAGTGTGGTCGTATGTAAGTACCCTGTACACTCTTCGGACCAGCAGTAGGTAGAGCCGGTATTGACATCGCGCAGGACATAGTTCAATTTCTTGCTCCTATGGAGGCGTTCATGACGTAGTTCGGTAATATCTTCAATTTCAGCATGTGTTGCTAGTATGCGACCATTTTCAGGCGGCTCGCTGTTTGGCCGGAAATTGAAGACGGCACACTGTTCGCACTTGTAGCAGGGCAGAATGTTCAAGTGGAAGTTGTCCCAGGTATCGTGATATCCCCGCAAATGATTGTCACCATTACAGATCTGCATTTGCTCGTGTCCCAGCTTAGGTTTAAACACCAATCTTCTAAAACCAATAAAATAACTCGAGTACAAGTTCACAACTTCTGGCAGAAACGTCACACAGTCGCATAAGTTAAATGTATTGCACATGATGGACGGTAGTTCTCTTCTGAATGATACACAAAGGTCTATTTAGGCAGGTTCAAACACTTGTCCCTTCTTCTATTGTAGCCAGGTACGCCTCGCAAGTTAACGGAGAACACAGAGTCGTCCAAGTAATTTTACCTCTGTTCATGCAGGATGTATGTCTTTCGCCGGTACAACACTCTGTCGAGCGGGAAATTACACCAGCAGTGGCAGCATCGCAAAGTTCATATGCTATTGCACAAGTATATACTTGGTGCCTGCTTGCGTTACCAGAGTACTGAGTGAGCACGGCAGCATAATTCCCGGCCTTAGGTGATAAACAGCACATGACGTTACATTACACGGTACCGAGAGAAAACTATCCTCATTGGTACGACACGCCCAGTGTTTGAGTCCGGTACAGCATTCTACCTGGGCGTGCTGACCAGGAGGTTTGAAGTGAACTCTCCTGTAGCCAACCGTGACTTCGCCCTCGTACATGACCAGCAGGTTGAATGTTTCTTGCATGGTTGCGGACAGACGTCCACGAAATAAGTGCAGTGGCGCCGGGTCGACCACCATGTGACATATGCGAGTCAAAATAAAAAAAATTCCGAGACGGTGGTGGTGGTGGGTTATGACAGTAAGAATTGTTATATGTGCTAGGAGCGTCTTAAGAGAATTCGACGGCATGCATAGACCGTCTATGCTAAATGGGCTTAATGCCCACATTGCTAAACCGGACTGTGGACGTATTCAGCTTGACCATATCGGCATCGGTGATTAGTTGTACGTACCGAGTCGGCAGCCGGATGCGTAATTCCTCGTCTAAAATGCATGTGACACACTTGCCATATGCACTCTCGGTCCTCCCGAAATCGGAGGCTAAGTAAGGCTTTCCTATGACCAGGTCTGACAGTGCCGTGTACTGCGCCATCCCGTTAAGCTTGGTGAGGAGTCCTTGCATTGCTGCTGCTGCCGTTGTAGATACCGGACTAGTACTATGGTTTCCCTCATCTCAGGCTGACCTACATATATTGGTCTGGGCGGTGTTGTTTTATGACAATAAGTTTACCCTCACAGCAAGGCTCCCCCTTCCAACACATTTATAACATAGCATTCAGGCACTGACACATGTGTCTGAGCCTCCAAGCGGCGCACACGTTGAGAATTTTTTTTACATATTGTTCTCGCAACCTTCGAAACGAAGGGCAGCCAGCCTCCTCCGTTTGGAGGTCACATATTATTCGGTTCGTGTTGCAATAGGTGCTTAAATGACGATTCTGCTCCGGCCCGGCCCACGAAGACAGTCTCCCTCCCATTCAATAATGCGCTAAGTACATTGCACACTTTATCGTATTCCACATCACCCACACTCCAATTGATACCATAATTGCATTGTTCCAGCCATATATTTGTTACTTTGCTTTTAACGTCGAGCTCATGCCATGGAAATGGCGGTAAGAACGTGCGTGATTCTATGTGCCCATCGACATAAGCCACGCAGATACATTTTATAATGAACCCTCGCTGCGAGACGAAGCCCTGAAAGTTCATGTACATTCTGCCGGTCGGGAAGTGACTTAATTGTAGTCGCCACTTATGTCAGTACTTTAACTATCCTGTCTCGCACGATGTACGTTATGAGAGTGTCGTTAAGTATCAACGCAGAGGCCTGGGTAGAGGGCAGAAAATTCACCGCTGTGGATATTTCAATCCTACAGTCTACCACCCCCGATTTAATTCTATCATCCTGTTTACTAACGTCAAATACCAGTAGGGGCGTCGTGTTCAAAAACGGGTCGGTTCGAGTGTGGGGGGGCTGCGTTTGTCTGTAGTACGACCTCTGGAAGTCCGCGTACATTTGATAAGTGACCGTATATGCACCGTTTGTAAAATCAATGTTCAAATCGCCATACAGGTAAGCTTCGGAGTTTTAAAAAATTTCAATGTTGTTAATATTAACGTGATCAAATTTCGAGCAGTCTGTATTGAGGGCATTTCGCCTGTCTGTCTGAAATGCAACAATTATATATCACGGTTTTTCACTCTTGAAACTAGTTTTAAGTTCCAATTGACGCTCGTGGAAGCAGGAATACTTGAGTATGTCTCTAAACTCCATGAACGAAACGCAATATCTACATTCCTTCCTTTTTCCGCATATATCATTAATTTTACGCATTCAGACATGTTGACCTACACGTGCGGTAATAACCAGTCAAACACGCAGATTGTTAGCTTCACTGGTTCTGCTCCCATATCCTTGAGCGCGTTCGCTTGCGTGTTAGCCATGTGAATAACTAACTCTTGCTTGGAATTAATAATCACATGCTTGTAATCTTCCGCGAACCCCAACAGCATAGCTATTGGAATACATACTTCGAATTTCCTTTTTGCATATACAGGGACCTTAAATTCTTCGTCGTTTCCCCAGCCCGCCATCTTGGCGGCCGGCAATTGGTTATGCGATAATGACAGATAATTCTTTACAGTGGCCGTGATTCCAACATCTTGTGTTGCGTCGACCTCGCACCCGTTCAAAACTGTCAAAGTAGTGGACCGTATCGCCATCCTTTTTATATGCTGTCCAATGAATTCCCGGGCCTGTGCTACTGTCAAGGTTTACTATGCCGCACTCTAACCGACGTGCTCGACAGGGTACTCGATCTCGCATGAACACTCCCCGGAAATTCCTTATTTTAAATTTTTGTGCATAATTACGTATTTCTAAGTTGGTTAGCGGGTGGGCTGGCAGCCCCTTAAGATCGTCTCGTTCTTTTGCGTTGCCGATTTCTCTTTCTGCCTCCTCCCCCCTTCACTTGTTTGTAGGGAAGCAGGTACAGCCTGCGACCGTTTTTTGCAAGCATCTCCATTCGTCTATTGTGTCTCAAAGTCTCCAGCAAGCATTTGTTTTCATCTTTGGCCGTATTAACTGCACTGGCTATGCTACTGGCGCCTCCAATCAAACTTTTTAATACTCCAAGAGCCAGCAAGATGAATGGTAGAATTCCACCTCATTTCACTGCTACCCTACGCAGTTTCCTGCCAGAGCATTACCTGCAAGCTGTGTCTAATGCGTTAATGGGTATGTCACCACGATGTAATCTTCTCTTCAGCCGAGTGCCAGGACCGCAATACTTATAACCGGGAAGGTGTGCTTCGAAGGGTAGTGGGTTAATTAAAGTATTTACCAGTCCACCTCCTTTCTTGGTGATCTTGCCCCTACGATGCATACCTATAAACTGACTGTTAAATTGCATTGTGGTACTGCTTTATACACTTTGTAATAGGGGCTGGTTATGAACCTGGACACGCCACATGTGTGGAAGTTATTTCGGATGAAACTTGAAACTTTTTTCCGCGCTGTGCATCGAGAGGCCGATGTGTGTGGGCATCTCTACACATGGCGGTGCCTGTGTGTTCGTCTGGGTGCGCGGTCACAGCTCGGGTATTGCATAACTGCTGCCCCCTCCACCTAGGGAAGTTGGTGTGTGGTTGTGCACACATGTGTGTCTCGCTATGTGTCGGTGATGGTGGATCCCAACCCAGGTCTTGTGTAACCTCACCCCACTCTGCCTGGGGAGGCTGGTGTGTCTCGACACATGTCGGTGACAACTAGGTCGCCTGTGGTGGCGGCAGACCACAGCCCTGGTCTTGTGTAACAGCTCCACACTCTGCCCTTCAAGCTAAGAGCAGCATGTGTAGCAGTCTCTCGGTTCCACCCACTCGGCCGAGAGGCATCCTGTGTGTGAAGAAAGAAACATATTTTATATTTTATTCAGATCTGATTTTAATATCCAGCTGTTATATCTGGAGTCGAAGTCTAGCCATTTGACGTATATGCGCTGCCATCGCCCTTTCAATATCCGCTCGACCAAGTACATGTTTGGGAATTTTGTTTTCATTAGCTCCTTGCTATAGAATTTACCTTTCAAATGCTTACCATTTAGGTCTTCCAACACGAAGGTCCGGGGTTCGTTATGTCGAATCTTTCTAATTCTGTATATTTCTAATGACCAGTTGGGAGTGTAAGATTTCGCAAATGGGGGTTCAATTCCGGAAATGCGGACATAGTAGGTGGGAAACTTTAGCTTCGCCTTCCACCTATCCACTATCTTATCGATTTTAATCACAGTCTCCAGCAAAGAATCGTCTTTAACATCCACTGGTCGCATACGAATGGTCCTGTGTTTTCTAGCATTGTATTTGGTAATTAGGCGAGGTAACATATCCAGCCACACATGCTTTCCTCGAGCCGAGAATACACGCCACATATCTGCTTTTAACGTCCTATTGAATATCTCGATAATAGAAGCCTTTTTTTCACCATGGGTGCTGTAGTGGTTAATTTTGTTCCCGTTCATGAGTGAATGGAAAGCTTTATTGTAAAATTCCCTACCTAAATCAGTCTGCATATTCTTAGGCGGTCCCTTATCGTTTAAGACCGTTTTCATAGCATCGGTAACATCCGCCCCGCTTTTTCGGCGAACTGGGACGGTCCACGTGTATTTGCTAAAACAATTAATTACGGTTAGTATGTATCTATACCCCTTATCCACTGTCGCATACAGGATCATTTCCACCAGGTCGGCTTGATACAAATCGTCGAGTCCAAACACGAGCACTTTCCTTCTGCGGAAATTTCTNGGATCATTTCCACCAGGTCGGCTTGATACAAATCGTCGAGTCCAAACACGAGCACTTTCCTTCTGCGGAAATTTCTTCTTGCTGGCCTCCACGATATTTACAATCTTGTTCGTGTGTGACTGATTACCTGCCTGTTGAGATTCCACGAGTAGTAGCAGTCGGGATACGAGCTTGTTGACATTGTCCCAGTACATGTACTCGAGCTGGCTGCCCCTGTCTAGCTTCGAAGTCAGTCCCGAACCACTGGCTAGACCTATGTCGGGAAACAACTCGGCAATAATGTCGAATTTCGGGTGGGCCTCGTCCTTATTTGTATTGGTAGTTACGTCATTATCGGTTAAATGCGAGCTCGTGAGTTTAAATAATTTTTGGTATTGGTGTAGGGCTTCTTGTGAAAACTCGCCAGGTCTGCGTTTGAATAACAGCTGGTAGAGGCCTGGCGCTGCGCGTACATTTCATTGTCAATCTGTATGTAATCGTTGGGTAGAAAATAAATATGCTTGTTCCCGAGATACCATTTTTTGTTTCGCCTATATATGCCATAAATCACATCGTTAAAACGTGTCATATAGGAGGCGAGGTAATTACTAACAGTGCCCGGGCAGGAACCTACCTTTTTCTTACATTTCAATTCGGCCAACGATGCATCATCATTATCATCTTCGCCATTGCCCTCCAGAAGTGGCTTTAGTTCGATGCCCGGGTCGGTCTTCACACTACCGACAGGGCGAACCGGTTGCTCCTTTAAAGTATCCAGCAGGGATGTGATCGGGCGGAAGACTTCTTCCGCATGCTTCCGTATGGAGCATGACACTACTGTGTCATGCTCCATACAAGCGTGCTTGGCCTGTAGGTACTTCTTGTGAATGCTTGCAACGATGTCGCGTAAATCCTCGGCAGCAGCAGACATTATACTGAAATTTATAGTGACTTGTTCGTACTATATATATGTATGTATTTATTAGATGATGGCTCTACATGCAATCAAATATTTTTTTTCTTCGAAAGTATTAAGTTTCTGAAGCATTGTGGTACCCACATGCCTGCAATGCGTCCATTTTTCATCGTCTATGCGCATATCGTTTAAGTTACGAACAATCCTGTGGCAGATAAGTTCCTCTAGATCTGCAAGTCCCGTACTCACTGTTTGATTTCGGATTTCGAGTCCTTCGAGCAGGTTTGTGCTAAGTTTATTCGTCATCCCTTCCAATATCTTGCAGAAATTCGTCTCTAAGCTGCCTATGCTCTCCAGCTGCGTACGTAATGTGGTTAGCATAGTCGAACCTGCACCTGACGCATTAAGGTGGTCGTCTAGTTTCGCGGACAGAATTGCAAACCTTTTAATGTCGAACTGCTCGAGCTTTGTCTCGACTGCTGTGAGCTTGGCGTCCACACCACTCAGCTTGTCGGCACTCTCGGTCGCTATATGCATATTATCTCTCAATGTTGCAGCAAGGGTCGTAAGGGACCTGTAGTCGACATGGTCGCCTAAATCTACTAGTTGTGCTTCTACGGCAGGCAGCTTGCTCGCCACTATGCTTTGCATGTTATTGGTTAAAGTCTGAAAATGTTTCGTCGTGGTGAGGGACATCGTACTGATGGCACCTTGGTTCGCATCTAACTTCTTACTTATTGCTTCCAGCACGGTCGTGTCATTAAGGTGACTGCCTAGTTTCGCGGCAAGAACTCTTACTCGCTTGCCCACCTCGTCCACGGCTTTGTCATTAAGGAGACTGTCTAGTTTCGCGGTGAGACTGCTAACTTGATCGTTTATATCGTTAATTTTCTTCTCCATAGCTGCGAATGCACAGCTTAACATGCCGAGTTTCCCTACATCGCTGGATATGTTGCTCAGCTGGGCATCCAGCTTGGTGTACAGTACGTTCGTGTTTGCGAACAGACGGCCTTCCATGGCGATGAGATTTGATTCCAGCTTCGGGGGTACCACACACTCGGCCTTTACATTAAGGTGCCCATCCAGTAACACAGTGAGGCCTGCTCGAACTCTCGTGCTCCCTTGCTCCCCACGTCGGTGATTTTCTTCTCCACAGCCGATATCCTAGTCCCTAACACGTTCAGTTTAAGTACATCATCGGATAGTTTGTGCAGCTGGGCCTCCATATTGGTAGACAGTACGTTTGTGGTTCCAGCCAGCCTACCTTCCACGACGTCGAGCGTGTCCCTGGTTNTTTATATTTTATTCAGATCTGATTTTAATATCCAGCTGTTATATCTGGAGTCGAAGTCTAGCCATTTGACGTATATGCGCTGCCCTCGCCGTTTCAATATCCGCTCGACCAAGTACATGTTTGGGGATTTTGTTTTCATTAGCTCCTTGCTATAGAATTGACCTTTCAAACGCTCACCATTTAGGTTTTCCAACACGAAGGTCCGAGGTTCGTTATGTCGAATCTTGCCAATTCTGTATATTTCTAATGACCAGTTGTGCATGTAAGATTTCGCAAATGGAGGTTTAATTCGGGAAATGCGGACACATTCCCCCATCTTTACCTTCGCCTTTCGCCTATCCACTACCTTATCAATTTTAAACACAGTCTCCAGCAAACATTCGTCTTTAACGTCCACCGGTCGCATACGAATGGTCCTGTGTTTTCTAGCATTGTAGTTGGCAATTAGGCGAGGTAACATATCCAGCCACACATATCTTCCTCGCACAGAGAATTCACGCCACATATCTGCTTTTAACGTCCTATTTAATCTCTCGATAATAGTAGCCTTTTTTTCACCATGGGTGCTGTAGTGGTTAATTTTGTTCCGGTCAATGAGTGAACGGAAAGCTTTAGTGTAAAATTTCCTACCTAAATAAGTCTGCATATTCTTAGGCGGTCCCTTATCTTTTAAGACCATTTTCATAGCATCGGTAACGTCCGCCCTGCTTTTTCGGATGAAACAATTAATTACAGTTAGCATGTACCTAAACCCCTTATTCACTGCTGCATAAGGGTTCATTTCCACCAGGTCGGCTTGATACAAATCGTCGAGTCCAAACACGAGCACCTTCCTTCTGCGAAAATTTCTTCTTGCTCTCCTGTTGAATCTCGGCTGCGATCGCCGCACGAGACATGTTCAGTAGATATAGCCGTTTTCCCGCAGTTGCTCCACGATATTTACTATCTTGTTCGTGTGTGACTGAATACCTGCCTGGTGAGATGCCACGAGTAGTCGCAGTCAGGATACAAGCTCGTTGACATCGTCCCAGTAACCGTACTCGAGCTGGCTGCCCCCGTCAAGCTTCGAAGTCAGTCCCGAACCACTGGCTAGGCCTAAGTCGGGAAACAACTCAGGAATAATGTTGAATTTCGGGTGGACCTCGTCTTTATATGTATTGGCAGTTACATCATTATCGGTTAAATGTGCGCTCATGAGTTTAAGTAATTTTTGGTATTGATGTAGGGCTTCTCGTGAAAACTCGCCAGGTCGGCATTTGAATAACAGCTCGTAGAGGCATGGCGCTGCGCATATGGTTTCAGTGTCAATCTGTATGTAATCGTTGGGTAGAAAATGAATATTCTTGTTCCAGATATACCATTTTTTGTTCCGCCTATATACGACATAAATTACATCATTAAAACGAGTCGTATAGGAAGATATAATTACGAACAGTGTCCTGGTGGGAACCTACCTTTTTCTTATGTTTCAATTCGGCCAAAGATACATCCTCATAATCTTCTTCTCCGTTGCCCTCTAGAAGTGGCTTTAGTTAGACGTCCGGGTCGGTCTTCACACTACCGATAGGGGGAACCGGTTGCTCCCTATAGTATCCAGCCGGGATGTGATCGGGCGGAAGGCTTCTTCCAATACTATGTCGCGCTCCATATGACTGGGATTGGCTTGTAGGTACTTATTGTGAACACTTCCAACGACGCTGCGTATATCCTCGACAGCGGCAGACATTATACTAAAATTTATAGTGACTTGTTCATACAATATATATATTTATTAGACGATGGCTCTACACGCAATAAAATTGACTATTTTATCTTCAAAAGTATTAAGTTTCTGAAGCACTGCGGTACACACATGCTCACAATGCGCCAATTTTTCATCGTCCATGCGCATATTGTTTAAGTTATGAACAATCCTGCGGCGGATAAGTTCCTCTAGATCTGCAAGTCCCGTACTCACTGTTTGATTTCGGATGTCGAGTTCTTCGAGAAGGTTTGTGCTAAGTTTATTCTTCATATCTTCCAATATCTTGCAAAGATTCGTCTCTAAACTGCCTACGCTCTCCTGCTGCGTACATAATGTGGTTAGCATAGTCGAACCTGCACCTGACGCATTAAGGTGGTCGTCTAGTTTTGCGGACAGAATTGTAAACCTCTTAATGTCGAACTGCTCGAGCTTTGTCTCGACCGCTGTGAGCTTGGTGTCCACACCACTCAGCTTGTCGGCGCTCTCGGTTGCTATACGCAGATTATCTCTAAATGTTGCAGCAAGGGTCGTAAGGGACCTGTAGTCGACGTGGTAGCCCAAATCTACCAGTTTTGCTTCCATGGCAGGCAGCTTGCTCGCCACTATGCTTTGCATGTTATTGGTTAAAGTCTGGAAAAGTTTCGTCGTGGTGAGGGATATCGTACTGATGACCCCGAGGTTCGCGTCTAACTTCTTACTTATTGCTACCAGCGCGGTCGTGTCATTAAAGTGACTGCCTAGTTTCGTGGCAAGATCTCTCACTCGCTCGCCCACTTCGTCCGCGGCTTTGTCATTAAGGAGGCTGTCTAGTTTCGGGGTGAGACTGCTAACTTGATCGCCTACATCGTTAATTTTCTTCTCCGTAGCTGTGAATGCACCGCCTAACATGCTGTGTTTCCCTACATCGCTGGATACGTTGCTCAGCTGGGCGTCCAGCTTGGTGTACAGTACGTTCGTGTTGGCGAACAGACAGACCTCCATGGCGATGAGATTTGATTCCAGCTTCGGGGGTACCACGCACTCGGTCTTTACATTAAGGTGCCCATCCAGTAAGGCAGTGAGACCTGCTAGAACTCTCGCGGTCACTTCCCCCCCCCCATGCCGGTGATTTTCTTCTCCATGGCCGATATCCTAACCCTAACACGTTCAGTTTAAATACGTCATCGGATAGTTTGTGCAGCTGGGCCTCCATATTTGTAGACAGTATGTTTGAGGTGCCGGCCAGCCTACCTTCCACGACGTCGAGCGCGTCCCGGTTGTGACGGTGGTCAGGTGGGATACCTTTTCGATTAACATGCCGATCCTCAAATCCATGTTCGTGGTAAGTATATTGGTATCGAAGTGGCGTTCTTCCACAGTGGCGAGCTTCCCACCCACCGCAGCCAGTTTCTTCATGTCATCGGCCAATGGGTGTAATTCGTTTGACACTGTCGTATGAACACTGCTGGCTATTCGCTCTCCCACACTGCTCAGAGCTGTCTCTAAGGCTGTGATTCGCTCTATACCTGCCAATAATGTGCGCAAATACGTCTCAATACTGGTTTTCAGTGTCGCCACCACCCAAATTCCAGCCATACCTGCAATTACTGTGCGCAACTGTGTCTCGATACTGGTTTGAAGTGTTGCCACTGGCCGCAATGCCATCGAGGTAATGCTGAGGACGAAGGATATGTCGAGGCATCGCCATTGTGTTTCGCACCGCCTAAATTCTTTGCTCGTTTTCCTCCGAAACTACAGTTCCCATCATTAGTAGATATAATACAGCTTTCCAGCGTCCGCTTCAGACCGCTATGGCCGAACTTGGATACTGAGTAGCTCATACTTCACTGATGCACTTTAATGAATTGATCGAAACCCCTATGGTACCGTCCCTTTTCAAGTGGAAAATATTTTGCTATAATGAGAAACCCATGAGGTTTGTGCCAGCAACATGCACACAGGTCTTTAAATTTGTCGAATGTCTTGTCGGTGTTAACATGGTCCGAGTAGACGTGGCATAAATTCAGGTCGTCCATGCGAAATAGGACAAGGAAATTCGCATTGTTATGTAGAAGCTGTTTAGGCATTCGTGAATAAATTTGGCATAGGTAAATACAATCCACTGCTACATAACATCCCATGCTGAAATACTGCTGTATGGTCGCTTGTTTCTCATACGCCATGCCATCAAAAATAAACACGGAGTTCGGTAAAGCCTCGCTTGGCTGCACGACCGTGTCATTGTCACTAAATGGAAAGTAATGGATGCTGGCAACTGCTTGTAGTATTTGCGCTAGTCGTAAGCACTTTGGCTGATGAAGGGATTTCGAGTATAGGTACACGTTTTCGAAACGCAGACCATTGGGTTCTTCTAGGAGACTAACGAGGACACAAGTTTTCCCGCAGTTGCTCGGTCCCGCTATGATCCCTCGTACGGTGTCCGGTAATAACATTCCATGTCGTAATTTAAAAACGTTAGTTTCATCTTCGTCGACATCACTGATGCGGACAGGAAGCAAGGTTGTCTGCGGCACGATCTCCTTCGAACTGATATGTGAATCGGTTAATCGGTAACATTTATTTGAGTTTTTTTTGTCCCTGGGTGATCTCTGTTATGAACAGTGTGTGTGCGTGTGACGCTGCCTGCCACTTCGCTCTTGGACGCGGGTGCGATCGCAAGTGTATGTAAGTATGCTGCTGCTGGAAGGGGGGAGGGAGTGTGTGTGTGATTGTCGGAGTTATATATTTGTATATGTGTGTATAAAATTTTGGTCTCTCTCTCGACGGGGTGGGGGCTGTGTCCGGGTTTGGGCGGGGGGTTCAAACACATGCAAGGCTCTAGCGCATTTTTTTTTCATGGCTGGCGTGTCTCTTGGGAGACGCTGTGCTCTATACACTGCATCACCCCGAAGCTATGTCCTGGCTGGCGTCTCTGTTCAGAGCCGCGCCGTCGGTACGTGAATGCAAGAGCGTGAAGTTTCGCTCTACCCATTTCATCACCGCGGCACCCTTCCAATGGAATGTGAGAGCGTGAAGTCCTGAAGCTATGTCCTGGCTGGCGTCTCTGTTAGGAGCCATCGTCAGTGCGTGAATGCAAAAGCGGTAAGTTGCGCTCTACTCAATGCGACACCGTGGCCCCTTGAATGCCAGAGCATGACATAACTACTGGGCGGCGTCTTTGAGAGCCACAACCAACATGGCCGACTCCTTGGCGTCGGCTTAGGGAGCCTCCACGAGCAAACATGGCCACCAGGGAATGGGCGAGAAAAAATAATTTTTTGCAGCTTTTGAAATATTTAATCACACTTTTGAAATATAAATTCAATATTTTGAAACAAAAAATAAAACTTTAAATACGTTAATTTTGAAAATAATTAATTTATAAAAATGTATAATTTTTAAAAAAAAATTTTTGAAATTTTTTTTTTGCAAATTTTGGCAAATTTTGGTACTGGCTGCCAAGATGGCCGCCGCCGAAGCGTAATGCAAACGCATGAGGTTTGTCATTTCCTTACCGAGCTTCTGGCTCCCGGCTCCCTGTCAAGACGCTGTATATGAAACAACTATATCTATCGGTTCACGACTGGAAGAAACTTTTGAAAATCAACCTTTGAAAAAAAACCCCTAGCCATTAGCGACATCCATATAACATTACAAACAGCGGTGAGCGCGAATACAGTTATGCCGTTACATTGCCAGCACAAGGAGAAGAAATAGTTCCAAAGTTTTAACGTAATTGTTAATTTACCGCTTACAAATGGTTGTCGAAAAGAATTGTATCTTATTATGCCAATTAGTAATGACATGATGCTAACATATTTAGATTTCAACGTTTCTTGCATAGTCAAATGATCACGCTCAAGGTTAAAGAAACGTGGCCATTTGTTTACTAACCTTCGTAGTCCTTGTGTTGTTGACACACGTGCCAGAGAATTTGTGCTATTATCTCATTTAACCTATAATAATTCATTTATTTGTCTTGTTTTACTAATATCTGCTCTTTATTATTTGGTTTTTAAAAACGTATGATTTTAATTTGTGTTCACTTTCAGTTCTAATTTCTTTTGTTTTTATGTGTTTCGTGCATGTGTCTTTCCTTTGCCACTCTATTCTAACGTTGCAGTATTTGCACATAAGAATTGTTTTCACATTGTCGAAGACGTAGAATCCTTCACTCGCAAACTCTGCCGTCCTGTCGAAAACCGTCACAACAATTTTAAATAACGTTTTGCAATTGCGCGAAACATCCGACTCAGTATACCACCACGCGATTTTAACGTCTGTAGCAATTTCGATCAATACTGATGATCTTGCCTTCTATGTACGGGAATTTGTCGAAAGTCACTAACAATCGATTGTAAATAGGCAACTATCGATTCATCAAAATACTAGCATTTTGCGTTCATAGAATGAAATATTTTTTCGCTGGCATCGAATATTCTTTTGTGTGAAATTCTCAAGATTAAAAACTTGACGCTTGTGGAATATCCATTAATAATATATACATGACTTTTATAATGGGTACGTGCATGTACGAACACATCAACACACAATGGAAAGTAAACATTGTCATGTTACTGCCACATGGCTATGTTTGTTTACCTTTGGCGGAAGGATACGAAATGGGCTTGAAAGTAAATCTTTAGCAGGGCTTCAAGAAAAGTTATTTCAGTCGTGAACCGACTATAGCTACTCTAACCTATTAAAGAAGGCGAATAATGTTGTGTTTTCGGAAGCCACGGCCCCGATCGTCTAAAGGCGCTAATCCAATCCGCGCCTATCATTCAATTTGACAATGATTGCTTATTGCGTAGTAACATGCAGCCGATCAGCGAATACGTAAGTATTATGGCACAGAATATGAAAACGTACAGAAGCGAAATGGTTTTTTGAATCGTTACGAAACGGCTTTACTGGCCAACCCTATCCTGAAGACTAACTTGACAGACTGCAGCAAGACCAACAAGGAAGCTCCTACAGGACGCCTTATAGACGATCAAACACAAGGTCTTTTTATAGAGCTTCACATTGCAAATCAGAGAATAAATCCACCCACAAACAATGGTCTCGCCACGCAATGTCATCATTTATCTATTGACTCCTCAGTCAATTATAAGTTTTCTCGCTTAAACATTACGTTTGCACTGTCACCTACTAACAACACTGTAGGCTGTCAGCGGTTAATCGAGCACTTTTGAAGTCAACTTTGAGAAATGTAATTGAATTTAATTAAATGATTATGTATGTTTTTGCACAAAGGAGTAAAACGTTGGAGTGGCGGAGCTCTTCATTATCTCATTCCGGTAAGAAGGCGGTCATTTTCTCTCAAAATTTCCCGTTTTTCCATCAAAATCTACTATTTTCCCCTCAAACTTCCCATCTTCCTTCAAAACTTCCTTATTCCTTAAAAATGTTCCTTTTTTACCATAAAAATTTATGTTTTATCCTCAAAAATCACCGATCCGCCCATTTGCGAAAAAACGATCCTGCCAAAGGCCCTTTCAGATCCATTGGAAGGATTTGGGAGAAATCATTTTCGAGTGCAGAACAGTGGGACCCTATTAGTTTTATAGGCGTAGGATATGCCAAATCGATGCACAGGGTCCAGGGTCCGGAGTCAGAGCTTTTCAAAATTATTTTTAAAACATCCAAAAAATTAAAAACATACAAATTAAAAAGAAAGATAAAAATTTTGAATTTATTGCCAAAACAGGATTCAGGTTCGGAGTCAGAGCCGACTGGCCACAATGTTTGTTACCTAACCACCACGTTGGATCCAAATTAAATTGACCTTGACCCAAAACCTTGACCTTGATACTGTGCCCCTGGGATTAAATGACCTTACACCCAAATAAATTGAAAAAAATACTAAGAAATATAAAATGTTTAAAAAATTTAAAAAAAAATGTATTAAATTGAACTTAACTTTTGAATGTTTGGGCTTAGATGGGACCCAGGAGAGGAGCCGAGGAGACGACCGGCCATAATGTTTTGTCACCAACCGACCACAATTTACACACTACAGCTCAACCCTCCCACTGAAACTATAAGACTACGCTGGTCACATCTCAATTACATTGCATTGCTCTCTCATTACTTGTTGTTGTTCTTGTGGTATCTCATCCTCTGCAGATAATTAACGTAGCCAAATGTGCTCCAAATCACAGTTCTTCGTTTTATGAGGCAGGTTACATTGACGCCTGCGGCGTCCCTATATTTTATTCGTCCGTACCACGCTCTAACGAAGCTCGCAGGCAAACGACATCAATCAGGATTTAGGGCCTGGCAGCCGTGACGAAGGGAACGGCACCAGATCGGCCCTACAAGACTACCATTTGCATGGGAAGGCGGACATGCGGGAGAATAGGGTCACGGTGTGGAATCAGATGACAGCAGGAAGAACACGAAGGCAGCGGCCAGGGGGAGATCCCGAAGTATTCCCACAACGCCGAACAAACAACAAACCTCCAGCTTGAATAGAAGGACAGACGCCAGACTTCGCGAGCAGGCAGGAACGGCGAGACGTATTTATGACCTCACCAGGCTGTGCTTTGTCCCAGGCTTTCGACCACAATAAAAACCGAGAGAGCGTTTGGACGAACGCAACGAGAGGCCCCTTTCAATTATTTCCGCACAGACAGAACGGAGTGCTGAAACTGGTAAACCAGAACAAAACAGCAGACGCTGAACCCAAGTATGGAGCTGGAGTACATGCCCGTGGTTGATTACCCAGGGGGGCGGTCCGCGGCTACCTGGAGAAACCGGGGCAGTTTAATTTGGCAATGAAGGCCTACAAAACCGGAGGAGTCAGAGGAAACATGGGAGTCGCCCGACGAGATTCCAGGAGGGAGGAGTGATTCCGCAGGAGACGAGAACGGCAGCCAGCCGCCATCAGACGCAGAGTCCTGCGTCGACCCGAGAAGGAGGGACGTCGAGACGAGTCACCGAGGCGCCCGTGACAGGACGAGAGCAGTTCCAGCTCACCGGACCTCATCTGCAAGAGCAACTACCAGCACAGCAAGCCAGATAAGTACAGTCATCCAGCGAGTGTGAAGGACCTTTAGTAGTTATCCCGCAGTGTGAAGGATCTTTTAGAATCATCCAACAAGTGCGACGAAGAACCCTCACCCCCCCCCCTTTTATGACGCGAATTGTACGGAGCATACGCAGCAAAGGGAGGGAGTTGTCTCAAGGGCTCATGTATCAATTCACATGTTCATGCAACAATAAAACCTCGATTTGTGAAATATGAATTATCCTGTATTCATTCATTAGTGAATTGGACCATTAAACAACAGTGTCATAGCATTCCTACGCCCAATCACTGAGGACTAGTATTAAGTGTTGGCGCCTCATGCCACAGAACAGATTACAACACCTACGTCCAAACCTCAGCTTTGGCAGGTGTCAATTATGGCGCCGCAACGTGAAGGCGAGCTGAAATCTGTATAGAATTAGGCAAGGACAGAAATTACCTGGGAGAAAAGGGACCGTGCCCCGACCGAGCTAGCTAGCACACTTACGACTTCGAGGGTGTCGTAAAGTTAATAATAATAATAATAATTATCCCTGTGGCGCCCAATTTACCGACAGTTTAACCGAGGAAGGAGCAGGCAATAAATAAAAATGCAGGCGAAAATGGCAAGCCACAGACGCGCGCGGAGTTTAGAAGAAAGGGGGAGTGCGCGGGCCCAGGAAGTAGGAGACGAGATATGGACCAGGGCATTCCCGAGTAACATAAAATCACACGGCGAAAGCAGGGGGCAAACGAGAGAGCAGTGCAGAACCCCGCGATGCCAAGGCNAAAGGCACGGGGCTAGATATAGTACAGTGCCGCAATTGCCCGCGGTGGCAATGCAATCAATGCATCGGCTGGCCAGATGTTTTCCGGCCGACACAAGGAACAGAGTACCAGTGCCTTGAGTGTCAGGAGCCGCAGACACAGTGCGACCTCCCGAATTGCCCGGGACACAACACGCGCCTGACTCGGTGCGCTACCTGTACCCAGGCATTCCACAACGTATGTATAGGGTGGCCCGAAAGAGCCGAGGACACAAGAGGCTGGGTATACCAGTGCGGAATGTGCCAGAAACGGACAAACGGGGAGCTCCCGTCAAACACAGACTGAACCCGGGACACCCGGGCAGAGGGAAGACAGGGAATAGTGGAGGAAATGGTCCTGCCGGAGTTTGCAGGAAGACCCCATGAAGATCCAGAACTATTTATACAGAATTGTGAACACGAGTTCCGGACAGGGGTTGTTCCCAGGAGGCGGTGGGTGCAGAAGGCACGCGAGCAATTAAAGCAAGCCGCCTTCGGCTGGTGGGACAGATATGGGGAATTTATAGCAACATGAGAACAGTTCGCGGCCCGACTGAGCAGCAAGTTCGCGGGAGAAGAGGAGATAACCGGGCTACGAACCGAGTTTTACACCCAACAACAACAAAGCGAGGAAGAGGTAGAAATATTCATTCGGAGGAAGGCACAAATGTATGCACGCATTGCACCAGAGGGAACAGAAGCGGAGGGAGTCGGCATCATCACGAGGCTATTAATACCGGCCCTAAGAAGCGTCCTTCGCCACCCAAGGGCAATAAAGATGGAAGAACTCGTAGAAAGAGCGAAAGAAGCAGAAGTCGACTATCGGGAAATGCGCGTGGTGAGGGACGGGACTCACCTCCCCACCCCCCATCTGCCGCCCGCCCGGAGCGGACGATACAGCATGGCGCAGACAAGAGCGAAAGTGGAGGCCCTCCAGCCTGCTGGTACTGCCCAGGGAGGCATCTTCAAAGGGATTGTCCAGTCATAAAAACCCGGATAGCTGTAGAAAGGGAAATAGCAGCCAGGAACGGCCCCCCTAGGAACAGGGAAGGCAGTTCCCCAGGGACACGGGGCGGTAAACGCGCGCGCTGGGACCACGAGACACCCGGCATCCCC
Source organism: Clitarchus hookeri (assembly GCA_002778355.1). NCBI lineage: Eukaryota > Metazoa > Arthropoda > Insecta > Phasmatodea > Phasmatidae > Clitarchus > Clitarchus hookeri. The sequence goes on from NQII01001810.1 coordinate 146,743, forward strand.
AGCATAAATCAAAGGGTGAGACAGGTATACACAGTAGGCGACCC